>VZTU01007361.1:229263-239330 GCA_013400835.1 Zapornia atra
GCCCGGGCCCGCGGAGGAGGCTCCGACCCTGCCCAGCCCCGTCACTCACCGGCCCGGCCGCTCCCCCCGCCGCGCCGCTCACGCGCCGTTTAAATGCCCTGACGTCCCCACCGTGCACTTCCGGGTCAGAGGCGGCCTACGGGCCGCGGCAGGGCCCAGAAAGCCTCACGCGCGAAGCGCTCGCTCCTCTCCCTAACACCTCCCGGCCTGGAGCGGGGGCCGGGGCAGGGACCCCCGGGCGGCCTCTAGCGACACGGGCGGGCTGGCAGCCCGGGGGGCCCTTAGCGGCAGCGCCCGGCGCGGCCTGGGAACGGACCTCGGGAAGGGTGCCCCGGCTCCGCTCGCTGCCTGTGGCGGCAGCTGTCCCACGGGGCTGTAAGGCAGAGTCCGATCCAGGGGCTGGCTGGCCGGGAGCGGTACCTGCAGACTCGGGCTGGGCTTGTCAAAGAACTTCGGCCAGAAGGAAACCCGGGCAGCAATCACCTGAACTCACAGCACCCCCAGTCACAGAATCACAGAATCACAGAACTGTAGGGTTGGAAGGAACCTCAAGAGGACATCGGGTCCAACCTCCCCGCCAAAGCAGGCTCCCTGGTCAACCCCATTTGAGCTGTCTGCCTGCAGCAGCCCCTCGGAGCAGTGAGGAGGGGTCCAAAGGGACCTGAGCTGATGTCTCCCAAGCGTGGCTTTGGTGGGGAAAGGCTCTGTTCAGTCTTCAGTTCGGTAGGAACATGGGGCTGAGCAAGCTGTCCCTGCTGCCTTTCGCCTAGGATGGGGATGACACCTGCCCTATGGTGTTTGTTCCCTATCCCACATCTGGCAGGTGAGTGCCCACAGTGCCTGGAATTGGTCACAGAATCACAGAATCACAAGGTTGGAAAAGATCTTTAAGATCATCAAGTCCAACCGTTCTGGTCCTCTACTAAACCATATCCCTAAGTACCTTATCTACCCATCTTTTAAACACATCCAGGGATGATGACTCAACTGCCTTCCTGGGCAGCCTGTTCCACATACCGACAGTGAAGAAAGTCTCTAAACACCATTGTGCAGCATCTGCTCAGTGTGTAGCATCACCCATGCCTGCCAGCCCCTCCTAGACACAAACTGGCCCTGTGGCCATGCTCCCAGCCGCTGCTGCTGAGCCTCCACAAAGCCATGGTGAGCTCTCTGAGACAGTGGTGCTGAAGGTGAAGTGACCCATGGCAGGCACAAACCACTCCAGCTCTGGCCATCAGATGAGTTGAGGGAGCTTCCCTGAGAAAGCACTGGGCTTTTTCCACGAGACCAAGGGCAGCACGCACAGACTTGCCTGCACAAGGACAGTCACATCTCCCCCAGTGCTGGGATGCCACTGGCAAAGGCAGCATCTCATTCACATGGACCACGCAGAGCCAAGAGGCACTGCCTGCGATCTGCCAGCTCATCAGCTGCCCCCACCCTGGCAGCTCTGGCCACCTCAATGAGGGGAGCGAGGCAGCAGTGCCCCACACCAGCCACGCAGCCACTGCACAGCCCAGATAGTAAGGAAGTGAGCAGCCCTTCTCCATGCAAGCAGAGGCACCAGTTGTGCAGCAGCTGATCCCGCCTCCAGCCCCGAGGATGGAGGGCTGGATGATATTTCCACTGGGCCTGGCCTTTGGGGTAAGGGTGCATCGCCCCGGCTTCCTCCTGTTCCCCAGCTGCTGTGAAAGCAAGGCAGTTGGTATTCGCTCTGCTAAGGCACAGTGGTGGCACATCCCCAGTTGTGCAGGGCCTGAAAGAGCAGGAGATGGGGAAGCGGGCACCCAGGAGCCCCCAGCCCAGCTATCCCCCTCCCTGTGCCAGCCAGGTGGGAGCAGCAGCTCTTCTCTGTGCTGCTGAGTCATGCCATGTCTCTGCTGTTCTACACCCCTCTGGGGATGAAGCCGAGCCCATATCTTGGCCAGGGTCCCTCCTGCACCAGGTGGTGCCACCAGCTGCAGCAGCTTCAGTGTGCCCAGTTCCTTCCACTGGAGATGAAGGATGGGGGGAGGAAGCTGGGGGGATTCAGTGTCTGTTAGTGCCGCTGGGGGTGTTGGGGCCTGCGGTTTCACAGTGATATCATGCATGGCAGGAGAGATACAGCTCCACGGCTGGACGCCTCTGCCCTCCTTGCCTCCTGCCTGCAGCTGCCCAAGGGGCTGCAAGCCCCATCAGATTCACAGGGCATTGCTCAGCCCTCCTGTCCCGGCAGCATTCGGGCATCTGGAAATCTGGCCTGGTTCCCAGGGCAGAGCCTGAATTTGTGCCCCCTTTTGCTCTGCCCCATCACTGGCCTAGACAAGAGATCATGCAGGATTTCACCAAACACGGTCCCTCCAGGGAAGGGCTGGACAACTTCAGTCTTGCCTTTGGCTCCACCTTCCATCCACGCCATCCTTGTGGCTGCAGAGCAGAAAGGAGCAGTCGATTCACTGCTGTTCCTGTGACCCTCCATGGCAACTCATGGGGTTTGTAAAAGGAAGCGAGTCCACGGGCAGATTTTTCCCCCACGCTCTCATTTCCTGGGGTCCTGTAGCAGCAAGCCCAGGCTGGTGTCCCAGCTTGCTTTCACACAGCAGGATTATCTCACCATCTGCCCCCAGGCAGTAACTGGTAGCTGCTCCCCGACTTGGAGGCTGGAACGTGTTACAGCACCTCGGCCAAGGCGAGAGCACCGCGTGGCTCCTTGGCCAGGAGCACCCCATTTACAAAGGCTTTGGCTCCCCTACTTGTGGTAGGAGTCAGCAAGGAGCAAGGGCCCGCCCAGCGCTCGTTTACATCAGTGTTAATCAGGAGTGACTGGCCGAAGGGATGGAGCCACCCCCAGATGACTCAACCAGGGGAACGCTGGATGAGAGTGGAGTGATTCCTCGATTTCCCTGCCGACCCTGTCTGCTTCCGCAGCCCACCCGGTGTGAACTGACACTGTGGATGGAAACGCCTCCTCCGCCAACTGAATGTCACCTCTCTGATACCAGATATTGCAGGTGGCAAGCCATGGCTGGGGGGATGGAGGGCAGCAGGGTGCTGCCTCCCTGCTGTTGTCCAGACGCCCGTGGCACCAGGATAAGCTCAAAGGCAGAGCGGGGCCATGGGTTTGCCCTGGAGCCTCTGAGCTCCCTTGGAAGTGTCTCAATTGCAGCAGCACCCATAGTTAGGCCAGAGTCTCACCGGCTTTGACATTGCTCAGTCACCAGGAGCCGTCTGGGCACTTCACCCGAGGACATAAGCCATGCTTGGGGGGGAGGAGGTAGACAGATTTATTACCATAAATAAGGTAAAAAAACATCTGTCTCCATGGTAGATACTCATCTGCTAAATGTGTCACAACACATGTGGTCTTGCCCCACCTGTCCTTCAGCTTCTCCAGTCTTCTCCTGAGCCCTCCATACCTCTGGTTGGGAAACACACCACCCAAGATCAGGACTGATGGGTTCCCATCCCCTTCAGATGTGGCAGTGCCTGGAGGAACGCCGGCAGCTCCCCCTGGGCAGAGGGAGGTCCGGTTTGGCTGTGTTTGCCCAGCAAAGGGAGAACCAGAGTCCAGCAAAAAGGGACAGACACTGAAGAAAGAGGTGAAGGAGGCATTGGGGGGAAAGAGTGACGGGGTGTGACATTGAAGCAGCAGGGTTAGTGCCTTGCTCCTGATTTAGCTGGGGTCTCCTGGATTTGTGTCCTGGATAACTTCAAGTCTCTTCCCCTTGTGTTATAAATAGCCAAATCTCTTTTAAAACCCAGCCCTCAGTTCCCCTGCACTGTCCCACCTTGCCAGTGGCAGGACTGAGCCTGCCAAAGGTGCTCAAAGTGGTTTCAGATGATAAAGGCCAGAGGTCTCACAGTGCTGGGCACATGATGTGACACAGCTCCATGCCATCAAGAAATCCAGGCAGGGACCTTCCCTGCACCTACTGAGCTTGTGGGCAGCAGGTCCAGGGACCCAGGAGGTGGACAGGGCTCAGAGGGCAGGGGACGTACAGTGAGTTCAAGCCCCTTTTGATGCTCCCAGGGAGGTGGAAAAGGCCCCTTCAAGGCAGGCAGGGACTAACAGACCATGCTGCTCCGCAGTCCTAGAGTTAGGGACTCACCCCACAGCCCCTGTCACTGCCACCCTGTCCCCCACCTCACATATGCGGGATAGGGTCTGAAGAGGCCCTGTGGGGACACTTTGGAGCTGTGAGCCGAGTGGGGAGACCAAGCTGAGAGCGGGTGGGGCAGATGCTCCATCAGAGACCAAGGGGCCAGCGGGTACATCTTGGCAGCTCGGTGAAGGCGAGCAGTGGCCGGTGCCGGTCCCGCTGCCTGCTGGCAGTCAGAGCCATGAATGAGAGCGTAACTTATCAGTATTACCTCATGTGAAAGCCCTGCGCCTTTGTATCTCAAGCAAACACCGGCCATTATACATACCCCAGCCAGCCGGCATTGTTATTCTGTCTGGTTGCAAAGGGTAGGGCTGTGGAACCCCGCACGTCCACATCGGCTGCCCATAGGGTGGCAGTGGGGCCGCCGTGACGCCCCGCAGCCAACAGCGCTCCCCAGCCACGGGAGCAACGGCCCCGGCTGTTCCCAGGCATGGCCAAGGCCCAGCCAGACCATTATCTGCTCCACAGGCCTGCCCCACCATCCACAGCACCAAAATGTGCCCCTGCCCTCGCTGTCCCCTCACCCTGGCCAGAGAAACGCTGTGCTGCTCAGCTTGGTGCTGGCACAAACCTTCCCATGGGAGGCAGCCAGACCCTCTTCCAAAAATATTTTTTAAAATTAAAAACTAAAAGGGCAGAAAGCCCAAGGTTGGCTTCAGCAGGATCACCGTTCCAGCAGGAGGTCAAGGGCTTGACCCCCAGCACATCTGAGACCAGCATGGATTTTGCTCCCTGCATCCCAGCGCTCTCCTGGGGTTTCCCACATCAAAGATGCTCCCAGAAGGCCCAGGGAGCCTAAAGGTTTTGTCCCAAAAAACTGATGCCAAAAGGGACTTCCCACTGCCTGGCATTGGGTTCCTGAGAAACCAGCTGGGGGGGACACTTGGGGCTGGGGTGGGGGCACAAGGGATCTGCTGTGGGCGACAGGGCTTCACCCAGCCAAGCCAGGCGGAAGAGGCTCCTGCCAAGCCAGGGTGTGCACTGCTGCTGGAGCTGTGGGCTAGTGAGGACCTGCTCGCCTGGCCCGGATGCACACGTAGCACGTTAGGGCACAGACCTTCCCCAGGGCAGCTGTGCGGGGTGACGTGGTGCAGCAGTGGCATCCGGCCCCAGCACTACGATGGGGTCACTCCTGGGTACAGGCTGGGGATCCGTCGCTGCTGGCCTGCTGGATCCCCACCCAGGATCCGGACAAGTCACGGCTTCCTGTGGGGACCAGTGTGGTTCAATCACCCCTCCTTCGGCCTTTTCCGGGCCTTCATCTCCCCAGGCAATAACTCTTTCTAACAGGATGCTCAGTGCCAAAATCAATGAGCCTGAGCTAATATTGGGACCTCCTGGCTGCATTGCCAGAGCCCCATTTCTGGGGAGAAGGCTTCTGAGGAAGGGAGGACAAAGATGACCGTGGCATTTAGCTTGGAACACCTCAACAACCTACCCTTACATCAGCTGTGGAGCCAAGGCTGCTAGCAGCTGGAGGCAATGCAATTCGTGCCCTCTGAGGACTGACACACAACGTGGACTCACCCATGCCTTGGAATTGCTTCATTTTCTCAATGTTCAGCAGAAGTCTGAGATGATGTGTTTACACTCCCACCAGCCCGGTGAGGCAGCTCAGCCCCAGAGCATGGTCATCCCAGTGCAGCCCCAGGGAAAAGAAACACCCAGAAAGTCAGGAGGAGGCTGGAGTATCTGGGGGAGCCCAGGCAAAGCGGAAAACCCCAAAGCAAGCCGCTGGGAAGAAAACACACCATGTCTGCCAGGATGCCAGCACTTGGCTAGCAAAGAGCTGGGAGTCTTCCTGGGGCTTTCCCTTGTGTCCTCTCCCTCACTGCCATGGGAGGTTGAGGAAGGGATGAAGATGCCCCCTTGGTCTCCATGTCCTTGGTGCATCCCCATCCCACCTGCCCCATAAGGGCAGTTCTGTGGGACCTCTCCCCACCGTGGTCCCAGTTTGGGAAGAGGGAATGTTGGCCCTGTCCTGGGGCCAGAGCCCCCTTCCAGACCCAGGGAAGGCAGGGGAAAATGTAAAGTCAAGTGGTGTTTCCTGTAACACCTCATTCAGCAGCAACATTCAAAAAAAAACCCACCAGGGATGTTCAAACAGGCTGAAAGCTCCACCCACGTTATGGACAGCGAGACCTTCATGGGAGGTGATGTGGGCACTGGTGCTGCCCCAGTAGCATTGCACCCCGGTGTGCAGGGCTGCCCCGTCCCCACAATGGCCTGGTGGCTTCCCAGGCCTCGGGGCTGCTGGTGGCCACCTCTGAGGCCCCAACCAGGGCTCCTGCCCCCGGGGCTCAAGGGTTATTGCACAGAAAAGTTTGCTTCAAAGCAGCCTCACGAGGCACATGGCCTGCTGTGTCCTGCCACAGAGCTGGGGCCACACTGTCCCCTGCCACCATGTGTGCCGGTGTGTGCTTATTCATCTCTGCAGCCAAAATTGACACCACCACCACCCCCCCCCAAAAAAAAAACCCACTTGATGAGCCTGGTGTCACCAGACCCCTAGAGAGGTACTGTAAAACCTGTAAAAGCTCCTGTTGTATCACCTCAAACCCTTAGTGGCAAAAACCAGCACACCTCATGTTCTTGGGGACTGGCACTTGGTGGTTGCACCAGAAGGGAATCGGCTCCCCCATCCTTGTACCACTCCATCTGTACCGTCCCTGCTCCCCTGGCCATGCCCCAGGGGGTACCGAGCAATGTGGGCAGGACAAGCAGAGAGCAGCAGTGTGTTGGGGCTTGTTCCAAAGCCATCAAGGAGCTTTGGGACAGTGCTTGACCAACAGCTCATTGGATTGGTCACTGGTTGCGGGAAAACATCGGCTGCTCCAGCATCTCCATCGTATGTACGCAGGTTTCTGATGCCTGCTTTCACAAAGGGACAACTGGTCCTTGCGTGGCGTCATCTGGAAGTCCTCACACTACAGTTATCCATCACTCTGGGAAAGCTTCCCAGCCCATGGCAGCGGAAGAGACATAGATGTGGGCAGTGATTTCCCCAAATCAATAGAGAAACACGCTCTCTGATGAGTGGAAGGAAGAGGGGTCAGACAGCTGGGTGCTCACTCACAGCTTTTTTCAGGCTGAAGCCACATTTCTGTCCTGGAAACTTTCTCATTATCATCCTCTGAGCGGTGCCTGAAACCTGGCTCCTGACTTAGCCGAGGGAGCCGGTGCACCGGCGCTGCCCAGCATGGTCCAGCCTCACCCGCCAGCATCACTCACCCCTTCCTTGTGATGGGGCCCAGACACCCCGTGCTGCTGTCACACGTACCCCCATGACCCATCTCCTCCCACCCTCCAAATCATGCTGGCACCGGTCACACTCGGATGAATCCCTCTCCATCCTTGGGCATGGGGACGCGTGTGCCCTCCTGCACCCGCTCCACTCCCTTCCCTGATCCCTGCACACCGATAACCCCAACCCACCCAGCTGCCCCTTCTCAGGGGTCACCCCCGCTTCAGTGTGACTTGGCAGCGTCGCCCCATTTTTAGCCCAGCAGCACACTGGCAGTGGGGCCTTCTGGAGGGCAAGACATGTCCTGGCTTTGGGTGAGGCCCAGCAGGACCCAAAGGGGCGCGAGGCTCCAATCCGGGACAGAGAAGCCAGTGCTGCCGTTGCCATAGGGGCACCCCTGAAGAGCTCTTGTTCTGCTGTCCCACGGGAAGGGGTGCTGGGGACACGGTGGGATGTGAAGAGCAGTCAAAAACTGTTTTTCACGCTTTTCTTAGGTCACCCCAAGCCACTCCTGCCATCAAACATGTCTCCCCACAGCTCCTGGTTCAACACTGGCCTTCCTCAGGGGGACACTAGCCCCAGAGCCCCTCCCTCACCCCCAGCTCTGCTTGGGCCCCTGGGTGGGACAGGGAGGGTTGTCACCCACTCCAGTCCACCCCATGGGTCTCTATCCCTCCTTTCCCAACAGCGCAGGATCCCTTTTGCTATCCAGCTCTCAGGAGAAGCCCCCAGTGAGCACAGCCCCCTCCATGCCACACATGTCCCAAGTCTGCCAGTTCTCAGCCCATGTGAGGGGCTAAGGCAGGCACATCCCTTCAAGGGTTAAAAGCTTTCAGACCCCCATCCCACCAAGGAAAAGGGTTTCCTGCTCTTAACCCCTTCCTGCCTGCTCCTTCTCCCCTCCCTGAGGTTTTTTGCCACCCGTGGATCCGATCTGGTTTGAGTTAGGGAAAGGCTTTGTGTGCGCCCGGCTCTGACTCCAGCGACTTTCAGCAGAGAGCGCAGGGTAATTTGAATAACAAGACTANCCCCAAACCCAAGGCTCTGCACAGTGTGACAAAGAAAACACACTAATGAAAACCATGCTGGGGGAAGCGGAGGGCCGGGACGAACCTCCTGTGGGCAGGCTCTGGCTGAGACCTGACCAAGTTGTGGCATTTGTGGCCATTCTCTAACACTCCAGGGCTGGTGGAGAAGCTCCAATCAGCTCCAGACCCACGTCCCGCAGCGGGGGGGAGGGCTGGTGGCAAGCTTAGGCAGCCCTTCCTCCCCACGCTGTGACATTTCCCCCCAGCTGGCTGCCCTATCTCCTTCCCAGGTACATACACATACACACACACCCCACACACACACATCCACCCACCCTGGGAGAAGCCACAGGGCAGCGCTGCCCCACGGCATCAGGGCAGGAGCCAGCGCAGCTGGGACAGGGACAGTAGGACCCTGTGTGGGTGACCTTGGACACCCCAACAGCCCCAAATGGCAGAAACCCAGGGCTCAGCTCTCCTGCTGAAGGGGGTCATGCTGCAGAGCCCTCCCCCCCCCACCCCCCACTGCTTGCACCACAGAGAGGCTGGATGTCACACCTCAGTCATGCTTTTGGGGGTCCAAGAGCCGAATCCCCAAGAGAAGGGGCCTCTCTCTGCTCCTCGCCTGCACCCGCGGCTCCCTGGCGCTCGGGGTCGGCTCTCATCCCGACTCCATCGCCTCGCGCTGCCTGCACGCAGACAAATGCCCAAGCCCAGCTTTACACTCCAAAAACTCCAAGTTGTCTCCACCTGGCAGGCACGATGGAAAAACCACCGAGACCTTCTGCTTCCAGCTCCCGTTCTCATGGAGCTGAAAAGCCAACCTCCTTTGAAGTGTCCCGTGCCCAGTAGCCTGGGCTGCCGAGGAGGAAACATCTCCCTGCTCCCGAGCAGAGAAACCATGGACCCCCAAAGAGCCCTGGCCCCCCATCAGGGACAGCTACCCAGGGATTTGGGGAGCTGCAAAGCCCAGAAACACCACAAAATGAGCCAGAGGAAGGGACCTGACTGGAGCTGACCCCAGGGAAAGGAGGGAGAGCAGAGAGCTTTTCCCTGGTCCCAGGGAAGTGATTTGGGGTGCAGATCCATCCTGGTGCAATCCAGCCCTGCATGCTTCTGCAAAGTGGGGGTGTCTTTCCTCTGGCCAGATCCCAGTAAGATCATCCCCCTAGCTGGGGTGCCAGGGATGGTGCCCAGCTCCATCTGCAAAAAGCAATCTGAGTCCCAGAGCTGCCAGGTGCCAGGCACACCAGCAGCAACGGCACAAATCCTGGCTTCCCTGCTGCTGAAGGGGAAGGGTGAGGGTGGAGGGAGCCCCCACCATGTCCCTAGAACCCCTCAGAGCTGCAGGGGTTAATCCCAGGATCACATCCTTCTCCTGCACCCTCCAGGAGCAGGTTGGAGGAGGCCAGGCTGCACAGCCCCTCGGGGTCCAAGCTGAAGGACCCACCTAGGTGGCCTCAATCAGCACCACTGCCTCCTGCATCCTCTGTGTCCCCAGCGTCCCTGCCAGGGAGGGCAGTACCCCCTCTCCTGCCAAGTAAGGACCTGGGAGAGAAGTTGGGGGACAGACAGATTCTCATTTAATCCTGGGGGGGGAAAAGTGCTTTTTGTGTTCATTCCTGGCTTTTGTGCTTAACCCCCTGCCGGGAC
>VZTU01007361.1:241661-263357 GCA_013400835.1 Zapornia atra
AGGCGCGGGAGGCGCGGACCGAGACGCGGCCGCGAGCGGGCTGGGCGCGGCTGCTGCAGGACCCGCCGGGCCGCCGCCACAAGGGCCTCCACAAGAAGGGCCTGGGCAAGGGCTGCTTCGGCCTCAAGCTGGACCGCATCGGCGCCATGAGCGGCCTCGGCTGCTGAGGGACCTCTGGCGGTGAGTGGGGCCGAGCCGGCCCGGGCCGCGCTGGGCGGACGCCGGGGGATGCTGCGGGGCGGGAGCTGCCCCCGGGCGGCACCTGGAGCAGTTAGTTACCCAGCCGAGCCCTCTGTCATCCCGGTGTCGCTGCTGGGTAAAGAGCAGTACCCCAAAGTTAGTTTAACCCTTCCGACGACACCCCCCGCCCCGCCAGCTGCCTGGCTGCCTTGCCCGAGGGACCCCGGCCGTAGTCTGTCGCTCTCGCAGCAGCCTGTGCCAGGTTTCCTTCTCCGTGTGAACTAGACCAGGGAGGCTGCGGGGGGAGGTTGGGTGCAGCCCAGGTTGCTTCGAGCACCCTTTGCTTCGTGGGCATAGATGACATACGGACGTGCCTTAGGAGGGAAGGGTACCCTCCCTGTGCCCACGGTGGGAGAATGAGAGTCACCTCCCTCGGCCACATTCTAATTCTTTTAAGAAAAACGATACACAAGTTCCCCAGGTGTCTCCTAGTTGCAGTGACAGCCAAGGGCAGCACCCACCAAACTCAGGCTTTGCATCCGAGCAAGTTACGGGAAGCTGTGAGAGGTTCTTCCCTCAGCACCCCACAGCCACTGTGCTTGGGGGCCGACAGGCAAGAGAAGCATCCTCTCCCCGCAGTGACAGGTTTGGAGAAGCATAGCAGCTCCTCCCCTGACAGCTCTCCCCCGGGGTGACATGGCAGTGAGGCACCACCCTGGCCTGGTCACTGCCAGCAAGTCACACAAAGATGAATTCACACCTGGGGAAATGCTTGCCGGCTGCAGCCCCAGCCACTCGCTCTTCACCCCACGGCACGGACATGCCTTGGCCCTGCAATAACGATTTTGGGCACGAAAGGGACAGGATGCAGAGACCCTGCTCACCTGCCAGGGGAAGAGCAGGGCCCAATGGCACCCACAGGATGCCAACCCTGGTCCATGGCCCTGTCTGGAGGGATGGGTGCTGCTCCTCTACTACCTCATGTGGCAGCTCCTCCGCATTCCCAAGGAACAGCCCAGCTCTGGGCTCGCACCCATCCTCTCGTTAAATTCTCATTGGGGGACTAAGAAACTTTCTCCCAGCCCCAAGAGGAGCAGCTCCCATTCCTCCTCCCTAAATACCGAACAGCCAGAAAGCAAAGGGTGAGCTTCTTCCTTGCCTCAGCCAGAGAGGGCTCCTGTTGACCCGGCCCCATGCCAGGAGTATTTTGCAGGGGTTTCAGCTGGGAATGAGTATGGGCTGCTGCATGGCAAGTGCTAACAGACACTTTGTTCTCCTTCCTTGCAGGGCTTGGAAGCCATAGTCCATTTTCTCCTACCGTGGCCAGGCAGGGCCATCCCCCAGGCAACGCCTAGAAGAGCAGAGACCCCCCCCTCCTGGAGCGGACAAAAGATGTGGCTGTGTTGTTTTTTTTGGTACGAGGAGTCATGGCACCAGCTGTTTTGGTTTTGTTATTTTTTTAAAAAGCGCTCTCTATCTTATATATATTATATATACAAACACTCACCGAGACAAGGGACAGTGCTTTTTCCAAGAGACTGATGAAGCCAGCTGTATAACGTTGCTGTTTGTAAATTCATGTCATGCATAAATGTATTTATGTTGTAAAGCTATTTATATATTGTTTATAAAGAGATATTTATAAAAAAAAATTATTTATGTAACTAAATGAAAAGTCAAGCATTGTAACGGTTTTTTTTGTCCTAAGTAGTTGAAAAAGTTTAAAAAAAAAAATCATTCCGTGTGGCATTGTGTAACCTGTCTTTATTTATCAAATTCACGTACAACTTAAGTGTCAGGTTGATTGATTTTACCAGAGTTAAAGAAGAAATTGTTCAGATGCTTTAGAAAAGTCAGGAGCGAGAGAAAGGCCAGCTGATATTTTAAGCTTTGATCCCATATGCGAAAGTAAACTTGCACCCAATCCTGTGATGCTCCGAGGGACGGATCCCTGCCCGGCGCTGTGTGCAGCTGGAAGCCTCTACAGAACCCACCTCAACTCCCTGCCAGAACACATGGTCTTGGGCAACTCCTTTATCACCCAGATCCTGAGCTGTACCGGTGGAAACAAGCCCGACAGCCCGGATCCGGATTGTCCGAGAGCAGCGCTGGGCCTAGACGTGTTCTAACCGCTTCCAGGCTGCAGGTGCAGGTCCAAACTTCATCCCGTAAATAAAGATCACCGGGTGCTGTACGGACACACAGTCCCAGCCGACAGCAACAAAGAGACCATGCTGAACCATCCCCCCCCAGCGCTGGTGGGAACAGAGCTTTATTCTGTTATTCTAGGATCCAGCAGCTCACCAAGTATCTTGCTGATATTCCCACTCGCCAAACCTTCGGCGCTAAGCTGTAAAGTCCCTTCCTCCAGCAGAGATTTATTTAGCTGTGCTTGGGACAATGCATAGACCAGAAATATACTGAGGGCTACCCGGTAAGGATTCACGGCCACAGCTGTTGCTACTGCTTCTTGCTATGTAAAGTGCATGAAATAAATCGTTAAAATGAGTCGGAGCTCTAAAGGAAACAGCGAGCGAGGGGGCGGGGAGAGCACAGCAAACACACAGACGTCTGCGTGAAGGCTCTTTGGTCTCGGTCTTCAAAGAGCCCTTAGAAAAAAAGAGAGAAAAAAAGAAAAAAAGAGAGTGGCAGGCGCCCAGCCCAGCCGTGACAGGAGTCACAAATTACACCCTGACCATTGTAGCAGGCTGGGAAACAACGAGCATTATGTTCTGCCGGGCTGCGGTGCCTAGGACAGGGCAAAAAGAAAGTCACCAAGACCTAGAGGCAAAGAGATCCTTTTCCGTAGCAACCACTAGGAAACCATAGAAACCTCCAGCCTGACTCTGCCCAGCTATTAGAGAACATTAGGTTTACAGAACAGGAGGATTCTTCCAGACACCTGACAGCTCCATCATCGGGTTAGGAGCAGGCACAGGATGTTTCTAGCCTTATATGAGCAAAGGCTCCATCAGAGACAGGTACCCACCTCGTGGTGCCCACAGAGTCCAGCTGGATGGGGAGCAGCGGCTGATGGACCACAAAAGATGTTTCCTATGGGGATCCCTGGGAGGGAGGGAGGACAGGCAGCTGGCAGCTCGTGCCCTGCCTTGGGGTGAGCTAGAGGCCTCCAGAGATGTCTGTGGGAAACGACAACCCACTGCCAGGGCTCTGTAAGGCAATACAACAGCCACAAAGGTCACCCTATGGTGCCACGCATCATGAAAGAAACAGATGTCCATCCACTGCCACCCAGCAAACCTCTGGGTCAATAAGGAATCACATACCCTTCAGACCCTGCACACCGGGTCTGAACAGCGGTGCAAAGAGGTGATACTACAGATCCTCCTCAGGGTCCTGGTCCTTGAGCAAGAAGCCAGAGTAGTGACCACAACAGAGTGCCAGGCTGGGACCAAGGCGGGACCAACCCCCCTTCCAGCTTTGGCTTTTTGCTGCAAAGCCAGAGCTGGAATGGAACCATCTGCCCGGTGACAGAGGGCTTCTCCTCAACAGAGCAGAGGAAACCCTGTCTCAAGAATTCAGTCCCCAAAATTTGACAACTGATGTGAGGCACAGCCTGAGCTCAGGTTGGGGTACACCTCAGAGATCACAGTCTGAGGTCACATATAGTCTGGATTGTCATTTCCCCTCTGCGGCATAGTCCAAGGGGAAAAGCACAACCTCACAGCACAGGTTCCTTCCATCCACTGGGCTTCCGGGAAAAGAGCAAGCCCAAGGAAAAGGACAAAGCTGTCTTGCAAAAGGACACAGGTTTGGCAGAAGGCAAGTGACCAGAGCGAGAGCTCCCCATGCAGAGGGACAGGATAACAACTTGGTTTTTGGCTTTGCTGCCTCTGCTCTGACCAGGGTCAGTCACCCTGTCCCTCCACACACTGGCTTCCCACCTGCAGGACAGCAGCATTGTGCCCATGGGGGGTGAGCTGATGTGCAAGAGGAGCACTCGGGGTGAAAGAGCACTTGGGAAAACTTTCAGATCCACTCAACCTCAGCACCCACACAGCACAGCCAGACCAGCGAGCCTGATGGGCAGAGAGCCGTGTTGCGAGCAGAGGTCGGTTTTCGGAGCGCTGACAGGCACCTTCCTCGGTTTGGCAGACAGGCCAGAAGGGGAAATGGGAACGGCTCATCAGAGCACAGCAAGCACCCGGCAAGGCCGCAGCTGGGTCTCCCTGACAGGAGCTCAGTGGGAAACAAGGCCAGCAGGAAAGAGAGGGGCCACAGGAATTTAATTAAGAGGGGAGGAAGCACCACATGCAGCAGAAACAAATTGATCTCGTGTCACTGCCTCTCTTGTGGGCCAGCTAGGTCAAACCCTCATGAGCTACACTAAAAGAATACGGGGCTGGCACTGGAAAGCTCCCTCATCACATCCCAGCCTGAGCCAGAAAGAACCCTCACAACAGGCACTGCAGCCACTCAACCCTCAGAGACCAACCCTGCAGCTGAGCCAGAAAGCCAACAGGTACCAGTATTGATCACCCCTAATCAGAAGTAGTAGTACACAAAGAAATCAGTCTGCTTCATGAACCACGATGATGAAGCAGGCTCACTGTGACAAGGTGAAGGGGCAGTACTGGAGGTCCTCACCCGATCCCTGTCCTTGAGGGAGCTGAGAGATATGAGAGAAGATTTCAGTCGCCTTCCAGGTGACCACATCATCACCTGGCTACTCCGATGCTGGGATAACAGGGCCAGCAGCCTAGAAGTAGAAGGCAGGGAGGCCAAGCAGCTGGGATCCCTGTCCAGAGAAGGAGACATCAACAAGGTGATTGGAAGAAAGTCCCAAGCCCTCAGCCTCTGGAAGCCACTTCTATCAAGCGTAAGGGAAACGTATCCATTCAGTAAAGATTTTGTGTGTCAGACAGGCAAGTGGACGACCATGGAGTGAGGTATCCAGTACTCAAGGGAGTTAGCCATGAGAGAGATCATTTACTATGACCCTGATGATTTGCAGCTGCCCGCTGATCCTGGTGAAGTCCCATGTTCCTGACCCATGTGGTGTAAGCTTGTGCAGAGTGCACCAGCATCATGTGCCAACCCACTGGCAGTAACAGACTGGGGGAGGAAGACACACCAGCAACGGATAAGGTGTCGGTCTGACTCCAGTAATATGAAGAAAGTCTTTCTTCCTCTCTCATCTCAGCTGTGGAGAAATTGTCTTGAGAGGTCCAGCAACCCAAAGAAGACACGTCCTGCTGCCCACCTCTACAGACCACTGTTTCAGCTATTAGAAGTAAGTGTTCCTCTGTTCCAGAGAGCTTATGAAAAGTAGACACCACAAGGCATCCTGTGGTTTTAGCTGCATGGCCATGGATGCCATCTTGCAGGTCATTCATGAATGTGAACTGACCAGGTGGAACTAAACAGCAAGCACTCCCTTGGATGCAAGCTGTGGCCTCTGATGTCCCAACTGTGGGCTCAGAGAACAGTATTCAGCACAGGTGACCTCACACCTGGAAGTGAGGGTGGCAGGAGTCCCAAGCTCCTCTGTCCACACACAGGTCAAAGCAGCACCCATGGAACCCACATGTTCCCTTGTGACACGACCTAGGAACAGCCTTAATTTCCCCTCTCTGGAGCTATTCCCAGTGTGACACAAGCCACAGACCCCCAGTCTGAAACAGCACACTGCTCCCTAGTGAAAAAGGACGAGAGCTTTCTCCAACACTGTCATACAAATGCCTTGCAAAGCCCAAACAAGCTGAAGCAGACCTTGGAGGGGATGCAGTTGCCCTCTAATGTGTGGAGAATCAGTTCTGTTCCCCCAACCTGCACTGCATGGTTTTTTCCCTGGTACCACTAATGCAGCTTTTCCAAGGTGTTTATTGCTGAAGGGTTACAAAGCTCAGCTCAGGTGACAGAAATTCCCAAACCAATGAAGAAAAAGAAAAACTCAGAGCAGTGGAATTTTCCAGCTGGAGAGGGACTTGAGGCATTGAGCAGGGACTGCCAGGGGCAGCAGCACGCACGCCTCTGCCACTTGCTCTAGGACTTCTCCAAGCACGAGCATCTTCTCTCAGAGTGCAGAAAACCAAAAGAGAAGGGATCACAGCACAGCTTCCAGAGGGAGCCTGTGCTTGACACGAGCATGAGTCAAAAAACAGAAGGGAATTGAATCCAGGCCCTTTCCTGTCAGTCAGCAACTAACCTTGTCAGAAGGGATGGCAGCACTAACCGAATCAGGCAATTCATTAGGTTGGGGCACACAGCGAAAGCCCACGCTCTCTGGAGCAGAACTACAGTGAAAATCCAGGGTAATGAGTTGCAAACTGCCGCTGTAAATGACACTTCTGCAAGGACTCTGGCAGGCTGGGAAAAAGAACTAATAGGAAAATCATTAGGTAGCATCCCTTTGATATTGTCGAAAATGGCACAGGCTATTTTTCCTGCCCCCTCCATAATTAACCTGCCATATTACCCATAATACTCCAGGCAGATATTCCCACAGTGGACCGCCTTATCTGTGTCAGGGGAAAAGAAGGGTATGGGTACACAGAAGATGACTTAAGAAAAGCTTTAAAAGCTTTAAGATTCCTCTCTCCTGTACTCATGCGTCTTCTATCAAGTCCATCAGCACCGCACCCCTGACCAGCCATGAGACCAAAGCACTTTACAAACCTCTGTCACAAAGCCAGCTCGAAGAGAGAGCCTGTCCTGGGAAATGCAGCTGCAGAGAAGCCAGTCTGCCCAACAGTGCTTTCTGCAGCTGTGGCACAACTGGAACAGGACACAGCTCTGCACTTTGCCCCTTACTTGTAGTGTTGTCCTTGTCCTTGGTTTCCACTACACTCAACCAGGCAGCAGCCAGCGCCTCCCTAGATGCTCTGAGGAGCAATGCCTACCCACCTGGCTTGTCTGCCAGCAAGGAGAGGTGTCATCTCTCATTCGTGATGTAAAAGGAATAGCAACACAGCTCACTGCATCAGCGCAAGGCAGCCTCAGACTGTGCTGATCACGAGGCAGCAACTGAAACATCAGGGCTTGGCAAGATAAACAGCATCTTCAGGCAGAGTCTGGAGGGGCCAGACAGCACCTCTTCCAAACTTTGTGCCCACAAAGTTACAACCCTGCAGTCAGAGGTCAAAGTACAGGCAAAAAGGCCAAACTCTGATGGAGGCTTTGCTTACCACCACAGTCAGCTCTTCTGGAAACAGAGGTATCGCATGCACGAGCATCTGAAAAATGCCTCAAGGATACAGAGATTTGCAAGCCTCAGAGACCTGGAGCTGTGGATGGGTGTCACACCTTCTACTAAAATTACACCAAGCGAGGGCTACCGACACAAGTTCTTTGGTGCTCTGTGGAGAAATCCACCTTTCAGGACCGTTCCATCACCTTATGGCATCCTATTACTGCCCAGAGCTTCCAGGGTGTATGTCTATTTGCTACAGCAGGGACATCTCGTCTTCCTGACGAGAAAAAGCCACGGTCACAGCTCCCACACTGAAGCAGTTTGCAGCCTGTAGCAACCACGTCAGGGCATCTCACAGGGTCTGTGCACCGCAGGATGGAAAGAAGAGTGTGTGCCTACGTATGTGGAGACTGGGAGCCAAGTGCTGCTCTGCCCAATCCTTTGCCTGGTTCACTAATCAGAGACAGGGGTACCATCACAGAGACACAAAGAAGCAGGATACAGGCATCAGGCAGGAGGGAAATGCACCCTCTCCTCACAGCATGCCTCTCTAGCTTCAGTCGCTTACCTGTGGTAGGGCCAAACTTGATGAAGTATCAGCAAAATGTCAACAGTCCCTGAGAGACACCAGCCTTCGCCATGGAGCAGAGTGAAACAATGACATAGCTCTAAAAACTCTGCCCAGAAATTCAATCAGATGGTCAGGTTAGAATTCCATAATAAAAATACAAGTTTGAGGTTACAAGAAGGAACTGAGATCACTCTAAACTTTCATTTACCTTTCTGGATGCCCCTGGGTTACTGTCTCTCAGATTACACAAAAATAAGCTAACACTTTCCTTCTCTGGTTCCTTTGCATTAGGTCAGATGCTGTAGATCATTTAGCAGGGGAAAAAGCAATGGTATAGGAGCAGGTGCTAGAGATCTGGATAGCTGGATCTTGTGGGGCAGGTTCTTTAAATTTTACCACTTCCCCATTATTTGGGATAATAAAGAGCACAGTCGGTTCCCTCCATTGCAAAGTTTGCAACAGGCCAACATAACAAACAGCAGCACCAACAGGCTGAGAAGAGCCTGAGCCTAGGCTGCTGGACCCCAGCAGGACATGGGCTTTATTTGGCTCTCAAACTGGAAGCCTCTCTAACGAGCACGAATGCACTCATATAAACCCATACAGAACCTACAGCTCAGAACAAGTCCATTTGCCCATGTGAGTTGTTATGTCCTAACGCAGATATCGAGGTTCACTCCCACTTCTGCCTCCCCCACTATTAAGCCCAACTTCCTTTTCACACACATGGACCGATGCATTTTTCCCCTCAAAGGATCAACATTAAAAGCAAAACCACTCCCTGGGTTCTGTGTCACTTTCCATCATTCCATGAACAGAAAGCTGTTCAGCAAAATTCACTTTGCAGGGCTGGTGGGAGAACGAACAGCCATCTCTCACCACCCCTCTCTTCTATGGGAACAAAAGCCTCATTTTCTCCAGCTTTGCTCTGGAGAGCGGCTCTGCAGGTCCTACTCCTGTACCTGATCCACAGAGAGACCTGCAAGCAGCTCCACAAGCACCCATGGGATTTCAGAAGGCTGCACAAAACGGATTGCAGGATGGGCCTCAAACCAGGACACAGAAGGGCCTGACAGCATCACTGATTTTCCCACCTGCTCTCAAAAAAGATGAAGTTAGCACTCAACTTACCTAAGGAGGTGAGGAAGGCAATAAAAGAACAATAGACCTCAAGCCAAAACTTTTTTTTTTTTCTCCAGTAAAAGGATTGACATCAGCATTGCTTTATCATGTTCCAGAATTGCCTGATGTTAGCTGCTATCCACTGAGTCACAGCAGGAATGCCAGGGACATTTGTTAGCATGAGGCACAGCTTTAGGGCTAGGGCAGTCTACCAGCACTGCAATCAACTGAGATCCTCTCCTCCATTTTCCAGCTCAGTGCTCAATTCCATATTAAACAAGCACTAGTACAAGTGGAGCTGCGGAACATGAAGCTAGACAATAAAGACCCGAGGAGCAGAGGGAAGGCAGCTCCATCTACTTTGTCTCCCTCCAGGTGGAAGAGGCAAACAGAAGTTCAATAGCTCAAACCCTGTCCTGCTGCAATCTCGAAGTGAGCTGCAGCTGGAGCAACCCTTGGCTGCCATAAAACAAAGCAGGGTGAGAAGCTCTCCCCACATCAGGGAGCAGCATCCAGCAGCGCTCAGACAAGCTGCATTAGCTGCCTCCAGAAGGCACAAGCAATCCATGGGAGTCTGCATCAAAACCACCTCTGCTTCCATCTCCCTCTTGTCCCCATAGCACAGTTAAGCTCCCCAGGCACTCCCCACTCAAAACTGTCTGCAATTCAGCCCCTGCCAGCCCCTAATTCACACAGCTCCACTCCGAGCGGCTGCCCTCCCTGCAGCCACAGGGAGCCAACGCAGGCTTTATCCATTGTCCTTCTCAAACAGCACAGCACCTCCTGTATCCTTCCCCGTTAACAACTATGCCTTCTGCTTCGTTCCTGGAATAGCTTCTAACTCTTTCCTTCAAGCCAGATTCATTAACCAGCTGCTGCGGAGCTGTTTGCCTCCCCCAGGTACGCTGTGCATGTCATTTGTTAATGACTCATCTCAGACTGGGCTGGTTGGAAAGACGCCCCCCTCCTTCTGCGGCACCAAGCGCATGGCTGGCACACCAGGAAAGCCAAACACGCAAACAGCTCCGTTCCCTCCAATACCCCACTCTGTCCTCTCTTGCCATTAAGCACAGGACAGCTCCTTAGTCAAAGCACTGTCCTCCCGTGATTCTTTGCTGATCAAAGCAACACGTACCAAACCATAAGATCTTCACCCCTGGCCAGGCTTTGAGAACAGCAAAAATGTAACGACAAACTCATAACATCCAACACACAAAAGAAGCTTCAGCAAGCCAATGTGACTCCTGTATCTGGGCAGGGGATAAACACCAAGGATGCCAAATTCACATCTATTTCCCCAGCAGACTGTGGCTCACCAAGGAACTAAAGTGATTTCCAAAGGCATTTGTACTCCTGCCTACATGCAGGACTGATCTTAAAAATGGCAAGAAAACAGTGAGTGAGGACGACAGAACCTCTCCCCACTAGTGAGGAACTGGGTGACCGGTACACTGCAGCTGCCCACGCAGGAAGCCAGAAACAGGCTCAGTCCATCTCCATCACAGGGATCTATTATACACTGGAACACTACGTCCACCTACACCTCCCTGAGAAGCCGTCAGCTAAACACTGGGAGAATCTCATACAGAAACTCGTACTGCCACTGCTTGGGAAGCAGTTCCCTCGAGATACCGGGGAAGGCTTTGTGCTCAGGGCTTAGGCACTTAACATCCTTCACTGGGAATGTTTTGGCTACCATTTCTAGGGGAAAATCAAGCTGGCAGAAAACCAGAAACCAAAGGACTTGACCCAAAGGCAGTTGGATAGGATGTATTTAGATTTACCTCTTGAGATTAAAAGCTGGTGTGCCTGCACTGCAGGAGAAGAAAAGGAGAGGAATTAACTTTCACAAATGTACAACAAGCCCCTGTGACTGAGGACTGCAAACACGCAGATGGCAAAGAATTCTGGTAAGAGGAAGGCACATGCACTGCACAAGCAAGTGCAGGTGATGGCTGGCAGTGGGATGTGAGCGTTGCCACAGTCCTCTCTTTGAGCAGCTCCCCTGCCCACTCACCAAAAGCCCTTCTCTTTACAGCATGAAGTGAAATGCAAGGGGGCAAACTACAAAGCAGTACGCTGCTTGACCCAGAGGAAGGAATGATCAGCCTAAGGCAGAGCACAACTACAAACCTTCCCCAATCAGGCATCAAAGGTGTTCAAGCCCAGGAGACTGGGCTGTGGCTTCACCACTCATCTTTCTGCACAAATCTGGACTAAGATGAACTTCTGACAAGCAGAGAAGAGCAATTCCTGCCTTCCAGATGCATAAGGAAGTTTAGTCAGACCTTCTGATGACATCAAGAACCAAGTAAACGCTCAAGTGAACAAGCACTGTTGGACTACAAGCCTAAAGCAGCCTCAAAGCCAAGACTCCAGACTCCAGTATTAAATCAGCATTTTCCCTTTTTTTTTTCCTAAAATGGGTGTTTTTTGTGAATTTTGTGAACACCAACCCCACCCTCCCCCTTAAAAAATAAACCAAATACCCCCCACACCTTGCCAAATAGGTGTGTATCACCTGAAGTTAGTCCGTAACAAATAAAAAACACAGAACAAAGGCTGAAATGCTTTAGAATCACAACAATGTACAAAAAAAAAAATAAGGGAGGAAAATACAACCTGAAAGTGTTCAAAATTCAGAAAGACTAAAGTCCATTGCTTCAGCAAGGGGATGCTGCTGCGACTCCTGGCAGTGGGTCCTGGGCCACCAGCCTGCGACGATGCTAAAGGGGCTCTTCTCCCATGCAGACCTCTGTCGCCAGCATCCGAGGAAGAGCAAAGGCATTGCCCTTTGAAGGGATCAGTGGGAAAACAACTCACAAGCAGCTCTGGGAGGTCACATCACATTCAGAAGGAACAGTTTCTAGTATGCCCCTAACTAACCACCTGCAAGAAGGAAGGCTATGAAGAGCAGCCTGCTTCCTCCTTGTTGTATTGATGCCTCAGAGATGCAGAACAGTGCTTTAAATCTGTGAGAGATTAAAGGGCTTAGTAAGGGCAGTAAACAGACAGTTAAGTAAACAGCCCAGCACTGGATCTCATCTTCACAGAGCGAGGTAGTGTGAATGTCACCCCAGTTTAAAATAGACAGGGGTAGTGGAAAGGCTGAAGACTTCCATGTAAAGCAGTTCCTGGCCTAGAAACCTTTCTGTGCTCCCTTTGGGAATGAAAAATATCTGTGTTGATGGCTCACTCACTCCCAGCCTGGCTTTGGTAGCCACACTTCAACCCTGGGATTTAGACACTTGTTACAGAAGCTCTCCCAAGATCTTATTTCATACAGCAGCTTCCTCAAGGTTAAGCAGCAATAAAACTAGCTGGGAGGGAGCAAAACTGTCCACAGATTTATTCTTTTTTTTTCCCACCTGCCCCTTTTGGTTAGTCCTGTTCTTTAGAAGTCCCTCTTTACAGGGCAACAGGGACACCCTGGAAATTAACAGGGGCTGCACAGAGTACTGAGCCAGGTGCTGCTAACTGGGAGCTGTATTCAAACAGGGCTTTTATTTGCCAGCCTGGAAGGGACTGGCCCAGAACCCACTGCAAAAGGAGACGCAGGCCCTTTTTTGCTCCTCCTGTTGTCATTCCTAGCTGAATGACATTTAGATGGTATGTTCCTAGTGACGGCTGGAGACCAGCCCTTTGACTTTGGACATCTTCTTTGTGGGCTGCCTTTGTTCTGTGTGTGGAGGGCACTCTCGCTCTACCAGCTGCTGTTCCATCTCCTGGGCAGACGACGAGGCTGTAGCTTTTAACGTTTTCTTTATGTTTGTGACCTGGCCAAGAAGAGACAATGAATCAGCACCTGCTTCTTCCTCCCCTCCCAGCAGAAACTCTGTTCATAAACATATTGCAAACCCTGTGGTGCCCAGAGTGGAGATTATAAAATAAACTCTCCCACCAGAAACACGCTCTGCAATTGCATTTATTAAAAGCACTATTTCATCCATGCTTACAGCCAGAGTTGTTAATATTTCCAGTCTGGGTCCAATATGGAATAACTAGAGATTGCTTTTGGGTTTTATTCCCTAAGAGATAGTGGCATAATATTGCACTACTTTTCTTGCTGGCTGGAGGGACCTACTGCTGCCTTGGTGCAGAAGACAGCCATCCTACCACTGTGTTGGCCAGAAGCAGGAAGGACAAAGGAGAATGTGAAAGAAACAAACTTATACTTAGGACAGCACTGGAGAGGGGAAAGGTCCATTTGGCCTCGCTGGCTGGCTGGGCCACAGACACTTGCTAGAAGCAAGCAAACTGGTTTAATGGGAGGCAGCAGTGCTGCTTCTGCTACTCTGGTTGAAAAGGAGATACAGCACCAGGCACCATACTCGGTGCCCCGGAACCCTGTAGGGCTCACCAGGAATACAGTGAGGAAGCCTTAAAAAAACCCATGGGCAAAACCAAGCTTGGGAGCTAGGTGTGCCAACTCCAGGCCAAAGGCATCAGGCAAAACAAATGTGCTACGGATGCCAATCAAGCTGCCAAGCACACGCTGCCTCCGAAGGCAAACCTAAACCTGCAGGGATGCAGCACTCCGCAAGAAATAAACCCTGAGCAAGTGTCTCGGGAGGACCATTTTCACCTTTACAGCTGTGTTAGCCAAGATTTGTTCTCACAAGTAAATACACATCAGCAGGGGCTAAAAATCGCGTGCCCGTGCTGCCATCTACCGCCGAACTGCAGATGCGACAGAGGCAAGAGCGCTCCCGGGGAGCGCGTCAGAGAGCCCTGGCCGGGTGCTCACCGCGGCTCCAACAGACCCCGAAGGAAGCTGCTGAGGGCACTTTTTGCAAAAGCAACGAGTCTCGGGAGACTTTTGTTATTTACGCTTTCAGGTTTAAAACACGGGGAACGGTTTTATCCCTCCTGCCTGCCTTGCACGGAAGGAACAGGATCCCATCCAGACTCTGTGTTAAAAGCATGCTTTTCACAGATTCACACAACTGTAGGGGTTGGAAAGGGTTGGAGGGACTCCAGAGAACATCGAGTCCAACCCCCCTGCCAAAGCAGGTTCCCTAGGACAGGTTGCACAGGTCGGCATCCAGATGGGTCTTAAATATCTCCAGAGAAGGAGACTCCACACCCTCCCTGAGCAGCCTGTCCCAGGGCTCCCTCACCCTCACTGTGAAAAAGTTATTCCACATATTGGTGTGGAACTTCCTGTGCTCCAACTTGTGGCTACTGCCCCTTGTCCTGTCCCCACAGACAATTAAAAAGAGGCTGTCTGCTTCCCCTTGTGTCCCACACTTGAGATATTTATAAACATTAGTAAGATCCCCTCTCAGTCTTCTTTTCTCGAGGCTGAACAGCTCCAGTTCACTCAGCCTTTAAAGGCTTTCCTAACGACACTTCAGGAAACCTTACCTACACACCCACCTAGCATATTTTATAAAAATTCCAACCTGCTCAGAGTGGGAAAATTCAATTGTGGCATTACTAGCACAGGGAAGCAGATGTGCCTTCTTCCTACCTCAAACCAGCACATCTGATTTGCATGATTGCAAGCTCATTCACAGAAGCAGCCACCATTAACCAGGTGTTACCAGATTGCTTTCTTCAGTAAACAAACATTCATCAAAAAACAGAGAGAGAGCAGTCTGAAGCGACTCTGCACCCACCTCCACCTCTACCTGCTGCTGAGTTCGGTGATGGTTCTCTTTGTATTGGTTGGCTCTAAGTACCTGCTGCTCAATTCCTAAAAGAACTGCTTCACAACCATCACACCTGCAAGATACAATCCACATTAAACAGTGTTTTGAGTTCTCTCTGGAGCAGCTCAATCAGGCAACCTGAAGGGTCATCCTCACTGAACACTTTAGGAGACTGTCAGAATTACACTTCCCCCTTAAAGATCAGAGTTCCAAAAAGCTGGCAAGAAAAAGCTTTGCTGTTTACTCAATGTATTTCACAGCATTCTTTAGAGACTCTGTGTTACTCTTACCTTTCAACTTCAAAGTCACTTCCAACTTCCCTTTCAATCAGAATTACTGCTTAAACTGGGATGCAATACATTTTTCAAAAGTAAGTAAAGGAGAGGACAAAAGGAATTGGCAGTGGGTTCATTTCTTGCCTTCCAAACAATGCTGTAAAGTCCTGGAAGCTGACAGAGCCCTCCTGCTGAGATGGGATTGAGGGAGTTGGAGCAGAGAAGGGAAAAACCTGCCTCCACCTTCAGGACAGCAAATTTGCACAGCAGTTTAATTACTTTTCATGCACTCGTTACTATAGCAACTAGGATGCAATTCCTAGTCAGCTCAGAACCTGCCACAGGCTCCACATCCTGCAGGGCAGTTTCTTTGGGTGGGAAGGGAATCCTACAAAAAGGTGAGATGCAGCTTCCTGGCAAAGGTACAATAAGACAGTACCACAGCCTCGATATGGCTGCATGCAGCTTGCAATTTGCAGGAACAAAGAGAAGACAAAGGCATCTGCAACTTCCAACTTGAAGAGATATCCTCTCCAAAGAACTGTGACTCTCTAGAACTTGCCCTTGCAGTTCTCACCACAGTGAAAAAGGCTGAAGAGTAACAGACAGCTCTGGTTTTGCTACCAAGTGTAACAGGAGAAAGGGAATAGTTCCCACCACAAGACCATGAGTCCAGTCTGGTATGTCTGTCTGAAGAGACCCTTGGCTCCTCGCTGGGATTCTGCCACGTAAAAGCTACAGTGAGGCAGAATCTCAGGATATATAGTTTGGCTTGGTATATAACACAAATTGAATCCTAGATGGGAACTTGGAAAACTTGTCCATAGACTCCTCTGCCAAGTGCCTCCTTACAGCATATGATTCCTGCTTAACAGAACAGGGTGAAATTGAGCCAGCACTTGAAACTTTGAAGAATATAGAAAAAAAGACAGGACAAGCTACGTACAAGGAACAAGGAAGGTGGAGAGACTGCCTCACCATTCCTGGAGTGTTTTGACAATGTTACTGATGTCCTTCTTCTGAATGTCTCTGCCGATACAAAAATCCACCTCTAACACCTGGTTTCGCTGATCCAGCTTGCCCTGGATAATATCTGTATAAACAGCTTCAATAATCAGATCTTCCAACTCTCTCAGGTTCCTCATATCCAGGTCCTTCAGCAACACAGAATAGGGAATGCACTAAAAACAGCAAGTCCAAGAATAAGTTAACAGTCCTAGAGCCAAAATGAACAGCCAAGTCCCAAAAGGTCAAAACCCAAATGTTTATTTCCACCCTACACTTCAACCTGCAAGTACAGCAGTGACTGACCACAGCAGGACAAACACCTGCTACTGGGCTGTATCATATTCTGACACAACTTTGGTAATTCCTGAAGTTTTGGCATAGAATTTGCTGGAGGAAAAAGGTAACAGGATTGTGCAAGAAATGAAGGGGGTTGCTTAAGTTTTTTCTAGAACAAAAAAAAAGTGGTTTTAAGAATGATTCTCCATCTCCAGCAGTGAAAGAAACCACAGAAAGTTTCACAGCCCTTACTGCATGGCAGTTCAGACACCCCCACACCTCATCCACAGAAGTCCACTAAGTTAACATCCCACATGCACCATGAGAGAACACTGCATGTTACGTGTACTTTTCCAGTTGCAGGATCTTCTGTGAGTACTCATGCAGTCTGATATAACTTCAATGCTATGGAACTGATGCCATTTTCAAAAACAAAGCCAAAAAGCCAACTACTATCACACAAAACATACTTTACCTTCATTCTGGAAGCCAGGCTCACAATTGTCAAGTGTTTCAGCTTGTTTTTCTGAGTCACTGTTAGTTCAGGCAGGTTATCTTTGTTTGCTGTTAGTGTAAAAAAGACAAGATTCAGGACTTTCCTTCAAGCATTACATCATCCAGGCTGCAGAACTGCAGGCTAGGTACACAAAGGTAAACCCTGAAAGGCTGAACTCCTCCAGCTACCGTGGGTGCTGGTGAGCAGAGAAAGCTGCCGGTGATGACAGATTAGCACACCCAGGGAGAGACAGGAAAAGTGAAAAACCAAGTTGGCAGTTCCATTCTTCTCTGCTTCTCAAGCAATTCTGGTTTGGTAATTAGAATGTAATTCACATCTACACAAGTGGTATCCTGCTATAACGGTTGGTCAATGCTTTGTTCCTACCACCAAGTCATTTTGATTTCATTAACGAGCTGGCAGAATAAAATCTTTCCCCTTTGCTGATCTGGCTGTAAATACAGCTGGCTTTATTTCTCTGAAGAGCTGCTGAATTTAGGATTCAATGTGTAAAGTACCAGTCTAAGGAAGAGAGGAGCAATTATTAAGCTAGATGGCCTCACTATCATTGTACTACATCCATGTGCTTCATGAATATTTAAAAACAGAAAGGAAACTGGCAGCTTTCCAAAGCAAAGAAATTCTTTAAAATATCTGCTTTAATGGAAATTAGTATTTCAGGGGCACTGGAGTTCTCCCATCCATCCCACCTCACTCAATCCTCTCTACACTTTGACTCCTTTCTCCCCTTTCTCTTTCTTCATTAGAAAATGAAGAACGAACTGCACTGTCACACGCTGGGACACAAGACCCACGCCCAGCAAACACATCCTCTCAGCAGTCACAGAATTCATGAGGTTCTTGTTGCTCCACAATTACTGGAATTTCCAGTCCTTGCACTTGTGGATGCCACTTCTCCTCACAGGAATTAGATAGCTCATCCACTGCAGAGACAGCCAGCACTATGACAGAATTATTCGTCACACTCTGTAACGGCCTGGATTAGGCTGCTACCCACAAGTGGACAACTAATTTCTAACAGAATGGAAGTGCATGAGCACTGAAGATAAAAGCACATCCTGACAGATATGAAGATGATTCACACACAGTCCTTCTGAAGCTGTGTAGAAGTCATTACTTCGATTTGCATTCTAGCTAAGAATTGCTTAGTTTTGTTTCGGCAATGCTGTCAGACAGTAAAAGGTTATCCCTCAAACCATATAGGTTTACATAAATAATGCAGAGCAGTTTTGTCTAAGTTTGCTGCTGCTGCCATAACCAGTGCCATCTAAATTTCAAAACAGGTGTCTGAAATTTTACTCCGCAGAGGTAAGTGGCCTGTGAATGTCAATGAATACGGCTACAGACCAACTCAATCCAGTGCTGCAGACCAATCCAAACCAGTAGAACACCATTGTCTCTAGCCCCTCCTTCACATTTTAGCAATTAAAACGTGCATATGACCCAGAGACCCTCTATGAACAACTCTCCTCCAAAGAAAATTCTGGGTTTGAACATTTTCACCCAGCCACACTACACCAGGTACCACAGAAAGCGACAAACCGCCTCTGACACTGTGAAGGGTAACCCAGCCTGGTACTCTGTAAACAGACAACAATCTCTTACCTACATAATCGGGGTATGTCCCATATGCAAACAGGTTCAGCAGCTGGAAATAAGCAGCATTAGACCCTTCAGCAAGCTGGATAGGAAGAAAAGAAGAGAAATTTCATGTAACGTGATGAAGAGCCAATGACACCAGAAGGCAACTTCTCAGATAATGTTTTAAGTCTACACAGGACAAGAAGTACCTAGAAAAGCAATTATGTCCTAATCTTACAGAGCTGGACCCTTTCTAAAGCCTCATGTGCAGCAGCAAGTTTCAGAGTCAAAATGATTCAGCCATTTCTATGCACCAGAGCTTAACTACAGTTTGGACTGTCAATCGCTTTGTGCAGCACCTTAGGAGGTAGCAAAGAGGCAACTCTTAATTTCAGCTGACATCCCGCAGGGCCAGCTCTTCTCATCATGTGGCAAGCAGCCAGGCAATGCTGCTGGTTGGTTAAGCATCCTTGCTATCACTGAGGAAGCTAAGACAGCTTACCTGCAGAGCCACAAAACTTCAAAGCAAAGCAAGCTAGAACATTTTAAGTCGAGTGCTTTTGAAAGTAATAGCACTCCTCTCACATGCAAACACATCTCTGGAATAACCACAGCACTAAGCAGTGATTTTTTGGGAGGTTTGGGTTTTTTTTTTAATATTAGTTGCTGCACACAGATCCAGGAAAAAAACATACTTGTGATTTGATGCTGAAGAACCATAGAGGCATTTTTCAACGTATCTAATAGCCCATATGGAAAGCCAAACTTACTGCACAGCACACTACCCCAGCTGCAGAGATACTCAACCCAGATTCCCTCGCTGTAGTAGAGGGAGGGTGCTGGCAAGCCACTCCCAAAAGCTCCGGACCTTAATTTCCACCTTGGTTTGAAATGGTTTGGATTTGGTAACCACCCAGGCCTGATACACTAGACATCTGTTTACAAAGACTTTTGGAGAGCATTAAGTTATGTTTTCCAGGGCAATGAAGGAGTAGAGATTTTTTCATCATTGGCTGGGTAGGTGCCTTCTTAAAATTCTTACTGCACTGCTGCCAGGCTTTTGCTGTATTAGCAATCACATTAATGTGGCAAAGCTTTACACAGGTATTTTTAACACCAAATATGTACAGGCAAAAGCAATGTCAATCTCTTATATGCAAATATCTCAGAACCAAGATCCTTCTTGGCACATGAACGTCATGCACAGGCTGTGGAAACTTCTGGGGATTCCTTATACTGGGTGTGCAGAAGGGTCATTAGGACAGAAACTCATCTCCTACCTCTTTCACATTTGTTAACTCCAATAGCTCTCCGAAGACATAAACCCCAGGAGCCTCCAGCACTTGATTTATAAGAGCAGTCAGAGCTGAGCCACTTGTACCTTTGGCTAGTAAAATAAACTGCTCTAGAAGATTGCAGGACGGTTTCTGTTCTCCTGCCATTCTAGGTTCTCAATCTGTCAATACAAGAACATGATATTAATACATTGGTTCTCCTCTGCTGAATTCCGCCTGGCAGCGGATCAGAAGGTGCGCTCAGCATAGTAAGGTGTCAGCTAAGTCAGTTTTTTCTTCAGCAGTCAGGGTGCCAGGAGCCCAGCAGGTTCAAATGCTGATTTATCTGGGGAGCAAAAATGATCCAAGCAGCATCTGAGCAAAACTGGCTGTCCAGTCAGTTCCCTAAAAGGATCTACTCCTGCTAGCAGGAAAGGAGCTTAGGTTCCATACTGTTTTCAGACTTCTGCTACTGATGCTGCCAAATACTGCCAATTGCAAAAATGTTTATTATGTCTTCTAGAGGCCAGCTAAGATTTCCTCCTTCCTCATTACACAGCTTCAAAATAGCCACTAACTTAATTCTCCGTGAAGAACTGATGCACCTGCTAGGGCTGTACATCGCACCTTTCCCTTTGACACAGGCTATACATCAACCCTGTGAACACAGTTCCTACTGCCCTCTCAGCCTAAAAGGCAGAAAGAACTGTGGCCTGTGAAGTAGCTTAGCAGTCTGCACTGCAGAGTTAAACTGGGGTGGGTTAACTGGAAAGCTGAAGTGATAGAACTACCCTTTCTACAAAGGCTCTATTTAAGTCCCTGTAAAGAGAGTTCTTTGTCTTCAGCAGCTGCTTCGCATTTCTGGTGTGCCTGTTGTCTCCCAGCACCAACACATTGCTTCTGAAATGTAAAACACTATTTATTAACAAGTTCAGCAAAATAAGTTACTTGTTTACAAACAACGAAGGAAAAACTTCCGAAGCATGTCATTCAGACACCAAACAAAGGAATTAGCAGATGAGGATGGGGTTTGTGTTATGTTTGCATTGTGTAATTCCGAAGTATAGCACGTAACCTTTACTCTGGTGAAGAAAAACAGGCACCAGAGAACCTGTCTCATTCTGTGTGACCACACTGGGACCACATCTGCCCTCCCGGGGCTGGTACAGTCACGCAGGTGTCTGCATGGTTCTGTCATGCCTAACCAAATTAAGACTTGCAAAGGCAGCACAGCCAGCTCCCTTCATTACTCAACTTCTAAAAATACACTTTACCCCTTTCCATTCCACCTGCAGGTACAAACGGTCTCAACCAGAGCAGGCAATCTTTTGCACTCTGCACACAAAGATTTCTGGCTTTGCAGCGTAAAGTCTTTTGAGGATTCTTTTCATCAAAGACTCACACCAACCTGACTGAACAGTACCTCAGTTCTGACCCAGAAATCCCTGCAATATACAATAACTCTCGATGCGGCTTCCTAACACACCTGAGAGTACATCGGTGCTGATCTCCCTGCTCACAGGTAAGGGAGCAGTCATTGAGGACAGCCAATTTTCTCAGGGGAGCACATGAAGTGACTGAGCTGGGAATAAAATCGTGATTTCACAGCTCCTGAGCCATTGCCCTCCCTCACAGGTAATCAAAACACACACGGGGGTACGAGGTTATGGGAGGCAGAGGGGCTTTATGCACGCCCGGCTGTGAAAGGGAAACGCATTCTCTGCTCTGTCCTGAGTTTACATTCCGACAGCCGCGCTGCTAGTCCAGCACGCCTGTACCACCGCGCCGCTGGCGTCACCCCGCCGCTTCCTCCACAGCCCACGAACCCTGCTAAGGAGCGACTGAAATACACACGGAAGACACTGTAACGGTGCTTGCCCAAACCCACACCCCGGGAGACACCGGGCTCCCCCCCGGCGCTGGCACGCCTTGCCGCCGCCCTTCTGAGGGACCCGAGGGGTCTCACGGCAGGAAGCGGCACGCAGCCCCAGGGGAGGGAGGCAGGCTGCAGGGCACGGAGGCAACCAGGCCCCTCCCGGCCCTCCCAGTCCCGCCGGGCCGAGAGCCGTGTCCCGCCGGGCGGGC
>VZTU01007361.1:268556-324401 GCA_013400835.1 Zapornia atra
GGGGTTGTCATGGAAACGCCTCCCCGGTTGGGCTGTTCCCAACAGCGTCCTCCCCCCTCCGGTGGCGGGGGACGGCTGTCCCTCCCTCTAAGAACCGGCTGAACCCCCGCGGGGCTGGGACCGTCCCCGAGCCGGCTGGGCGAGGGGAGGGGGGCACGGGGAAGGAGCCCCTGTAGCTCTGGGGCCTGGCTCCCGCCCCTGCTCCGCGGGTGGGCTGCTGTCAGCAGCGGGCTGGGTCCCATTCGGGGCGGTGGCCGTGGCCTTCCGGGCCCTAACTCCGGCGTCCCGCCGCTCCGGAGCTGTCCGCCGGGTGACTACTGGGGGCGGCCGGAGGAGCGGGGCTGTGCAGGACAGGGAGCAGCGGGAGCCCCCGCCTCGGCAGCCCGGACAGCTCACGGAGGGCAGGTGAAGCAGCTCGGCGGTCGGTGCCCTCGGTCCCAGGAGGATCTGATCCCTCCCCTCCGGCCTGCGCTTAGGCACCTCTGCTCGGAAGGGAAACACCCGGTCTCCAGGTTCAGAAGTAACGAAGTACCTTGTTCCTTTCTGTATTGTGAGGTACTGGCACACCTTGTATTGGTTGTACAATGTCTTTTATTGCTAGCACTGACGTACTTGAGGTGCTGGTGCCTTTCTGCACAGCACATCTTAAAACTTCTCATGTCACAGCTTTCAAAAACCATCCTCATTTGTGCCTGTGTTATCTGAGCAAGAATTTACTGCTGATGAAATGAGATAGACCTGAGGTTGGAAGAGAAGTGAGATCTTGTGTGTGCCCTTCCAGCTCAGGATTTCAGTGAAGTAGAGAGAGGCTCAACCAAAAGGCCTGCGTGCAAACCAAGGGTGGGAGAAATACACCACATGTAAAATAAGGCTACTGTATCTTAGTATAGCAGATTCTTGTAAGATTAGAAGACAGATGCAAGCTTGCTAGCTTGACCTTTAGACAGCAGAAAATAGTTAAGTATTGGTTTGGTTTTGGTTTTTTTTTTTTTTTTACAATGAAAAGGACAAGGGAAACAGAATACCCTCTTGATCTAATACTAGTATTTCTAAACAGTTTGGGTTGGGTTTTTTTTTTTGTCCAGTGAGATGTTCATAATCCTCTGTGCCAGCTGTAGCAGGATCTGATTTTCTAGGTTGGATTTAGAGAGATAGCTGCTATCAAATGATAAGGAGATGCTTTTCTTAACTTTTGAACCATTATCACATCCCCCCAGCTTTTAGCACTGGATCTGGTTCCTTTGCTTCTGCTCTAGCACTACTGTCAGTTCTTTTTGTTTATGGTAATGTAGTATTTTAGCTGTCAAAACATGATTTAAGAACCTTTTGTGCTGACAATTAGAAAAAGAATAAGCTTCTGACAAGACCAGACCAAGCTGTTGGTAGAAGTGAGAAATGCTTAGAGAGAGTTAAGCTAGGGAACAAACTTTGAAGTGCTTTTTGCATGTGTTTGTATATAGTCTTTGCTGGATAGCAGAATTTACATGAAGACCTTTGTCCACCTTTAAATGAAATAACCCCTTTTGTTTGCTGGCTTAAGTAGGGAATGTTTTCTTCCCTTCAAGAGGGAGGGTGTTAGACAAACTTAAGGTGAACTTCTATCTCAAGCAGCCATAGCACAGATTAAGTACTCCACAGTTCCAGGTTGAAGTACCTCAAGTTTAGTCTCTTCTTGGCTTGTCCTTGAAAAAAACACCAAACTACTGATACCAATTTTACTGCTGACAGGACAGTTTTAGGCAAAACCTTGATCATGCTTCTTGAAAAACATGTTACTTTGACAGCTCAGGTCACTGTCCCACATAGGGGCCAGGGAGTATAAAGTCTGAGAAACCAGAAAGTTTCTTCAAACATTTCATAACTGGAACTTTCACAGAGTTAAAATAGCCAAAAAGAACACCTGTGTATGCCTTTAGCAAGCCAGAAGAGTGGCTGAACAGACATTCCTTGTTAATGAGGAAGCCTTTGAGACACTGCACCATCCACACAGGAAGGCACCCGTGCCCAGATGCAACCATGCTCTCTGTAAGGCAGCCATCAGCTCACACTTCCACTTCCTATCCTGAGAGCAAGCATGGATTCTAGAGAGCATTACATTTTAAAGAGATGCCTTATTTTTTCCCCACCCACTCCACTGCTGTGTGCTAATTTAATTTGCTTAATAGAAAGGAAGAGAAACACTTCAGAAAAGCTGTTGGTACTTGGAGTAGTTGAAAACTTTCTCCCTCCACCTCTCAGGAGGGAGTGAGTTCAACTCCAACTTAAGCACACCTAGCTAACTTGGCACTTCAAACTGAACTTGCTTTTAGCACAAGAAGCAAACACAGTATTATGTCCAAGGTCTGTATGTATTGGATACAGTTGATAGGATAGAAAGCATCATCAAGGAAGCAAGCTTCCAAAGTACTTGCTTTAACACAGGATCTCTGACTGGAAATCCAATTCACATTGAGTAATCAAAGTTTCCTCAAACAAATTCTGTTTACTTGTGGTTCCTGGGAAGGTTAATGACAAGCTTTCCAACTGATTGGGACACACCACTGGAAATTAAATTATACCCCAGATTCACCTTCTAATTTTAATGCAGAGGTATTCTTTTCCTTCCTCTGTGACATCAGTACAAAAATATGTTGTGGCAAGTATCCTGAAAGTCAAGCCAGAAACACTCCCTCTTCTCATGGATTTTGCTATTTTAAAAGAGATTAAAACCAAAGGAGAAATATTTGATGCTTGCAGGCAAATGAGGAGATACATTTTACTCTATTATCCTGGTCCAAAGAACTTTTATGGCACTGGTTAAAAATTGAACACTGACAGTCCAGTGAGTGTTGCAGTAAAATATTGAAAGCAGTCAGCAAAAACTTTTATAGCTTGTCAGTTCTTCAGAGATACTGTTTCTTAACAGACCTTGTAAGTCTGTTTGTCATCTCCCTTTTTCAAAGGCATTTGACTGAACATCCATTGTTACACTTAACATAATACCTACAAGTAGTCTAATACTGTGAGAATGCAGACTTGTTGTTCAACTAGAAACAATTAATCTTCAGTTACCAACCAAATTGATCATTCCTCTGGAGTATTAGCCAAGTCTTATTTCTGCAAGTATTTATGCACAGCTGGTCCTATAATCTCAAATACAGGGAATTTGATTATGCCTTTTTCTCCAGAAGATGGGACAGTTACTCTGTCAAGCTACTGAATAGCATTTTACTTGACCTTACTTTTTAACACATTCTTCAGGCTTTGTTCTGTCATTCTGTTTTTAGAGCTGCTGTGTACTGTAAATTCTAGGTATTTCACATCCCTTTTCCTAAAGGGCTAACACAGATAATGTATTCCCTTAATAATCAAGACCCAGGGTTGTTTTTTTATGGCTTCCCCCAGATCCCTTGATAATTTGTGGGTTGATTATTTATCTTTGCTCTGACATAAATTAGCATCAGATTATTTCTTTAAGTGTACCTTATTCACTAGAATGAGGACACTCAGACAGTTACCCTATTTAATTTAGCTTCCCAACATTTGGGTAGCACATGTGTTTTGCTTTCTTATGTAGCATCCATGCTGTAGATTAGAAATAGCCCATCATGGTTTGCAAGAACAGATTCACATCCAACTCTTGAGGGACCACAGTTCAGCTTCTTTATACTTCTTCCTGTAATGTTCCAGCCAGAACAGCAAGGAAAAGAAAACCCAAACAAGTCAGGTGGGTCTCATAGCATAGTTCAAGTGCTAAGTCTAGTCTTTCAACATATGAGTAAGCCCATCCATTTCTATTTTAAATCATAAAAGTCAAACAAGATACTACCTATTTTATTTGCTCCTGTACAGAGGAATCTCAGAATTGAATCTCTATAGGGTTAGTTACCATATAGATATTTATCCATTTAAGACAGGTTTCTCCATGAACTTTCATTTAAGGCTATGCAGTATACCTTATGGTACTTTAGAAGTCTCCTGATTCAAATTAATATGGTGAACATAAACATGAAGAGACAATATTAACTGTAGGTCAGAATAATTATGGAGTTTTGAAACTATATTTATGGTCAGTATAAACACATACCTGTAGCTCAGGCACTCAAACATTTATAGGCAAAACTTATGTCAAAGACTGCCCTACTTTCTGGAATCCTGAAAGTTCCCTGTGCATCATCCTGCTAGCTCTTAGAGCTTCTTCCAGTCCTCCTCTCACCATTGTTTTTCTGTCTAGGAAATCATTCTGGCAGAGCAGTAGCCTCTTAGAAAGAGGGCTAGAGCTGTAATGAATATACCAGAAACCATTAAGAGCTTCTGTGAACTTTATATTGTTCTACAGAAAGAGAGCCTTCTGTTTCCAGCTTCTACCTTGCTTCTGTACATGCAGAAACTGTAGTCAGTGCCAGCCTTGCCTATCAATTCCTAGATTAGTCACTAAAGTTTTGAATGCTGTATCAAACTAGTTCAGAAGCTGAGAAATCCAAAGAGAAGCTCCATCAAACTGAGTTTCCAATTTATTTGTTAGGCTGATAAATGTTTTAAGTAAGCAGCTAAAGATCTTCTGTTGCACTAGTTACAAAACTAACAAAGCAGCAGCTCTCATTTGCTTTAAAATTCCCCTTTATTCTGAGGTTTCCTCTGCCTGTTTCCTCAGATCTTGGTTTGTTTAGGCTTCTTGCAGTTGAATAGAAAGATGAATCACCAAATTCACGGGTTGGAAGGAGACACTGGTCAGCTAAAAGGAGGAACAGGGCTGCCCAGCCTCTGAGCAGGGCCCTCTGTAGAAAGCCAAAGCTGAACCTGCATGGAGCTTGCACCAGTGTCATTTGAAAACATGAGTTTCTTCTCCCCCATCCATTTCTGGTTTGTAAACACTGGAACATTCTTCTATCTGATACACAGGCTTCATCATGTATAGGATCTGAAAAAATGGCCTTCTGCTGTTCTTGAGCTTTCATTACTGCTTTCCTATCTACAAACCTTAGAGCATTTTACAACCAAGAATTGCCCACGTTCCCAGTTAGCGTGACTGCCAAACAAGTTCCCACCCTGGCAGCATCACAAGATCTGTGTTTCAAAGAAGCCAGTTTCACATGCAAGCTGTAGCCAGGTTGTACTTGGATGTTAAATACATGTCCCTGTGGTTAAGGTACCCTTACCATATCAGAATTGTTTCCAGCATTGACAGAAGTTCTGCAGCTCTGGCATGCTAAACAGACTCATCATGTTTCTTATGTATAAGTCATGAGGAATACATGCAAAGCAAGTAGGAGTAATCTTACCAGGTGTGGTTTTACCTGCCTCATTCCTCAGTGAGCACCAAAACCTTCATATCCTCCCCTTAGCTTTAATTAAAAAAAAAAGGATAAATATTTAATTATGCTTAAACAACAGTTTCTGTTAACATTATATCTGAACGAGCTACACTCAGTTTTCATTTCAGATTTAACACAATCCATCCATAGTGTTGGGAGCGATGCGTTGTGCCCTTGACAGTGGAAGGGGCATCAAGAGCTCCAGTCACAGGAAACAAATTGCCAGGTGCTACAGAGAATAAATCTAACACTGGTTTGAGAGTGTAAGCTGACACCAAAGTCTGGGGGTTTCTTTTTAGTCAGCAGTATTATTTTAACACCTTGTTGTTACAATTTTATTTCTAAGATCTGTGCTCTCATCTCCTCAAAGCTTACCTATCCAGCATTTCACTGGAAGTATGATTTCAGTGTTTTTAATTGCTTGCTTAGTGCTGACCTAGGAAGTTTCCTAAACAAAATTATCTTAATATGCTATAAAGGAAATGAGGGAAAATAGTCACAATTACTCTTTGCATCCTGAGCAGAGATCAGAATCATCAGTGTCTTATGCTGCAACCTTTGTTACAGGATTTCTACATATCAGAAGATGTTCCCTACCACTCACTCCACCCCCCTGCATCTTCCCAGCCAACATGTCTAGATCTGTGTAAGCCTGAGTTTTTCTAAGAAAAAAGGGAAGGCATCTAAAAATTCTCAAATTAAACGGATAGTGCCCAGAGTAGGTTTTTTTTATAGACATCTGATGTGTCTGCCATTGAAAAAAGTTGTTAGCTGAAGCAGTTTCAGCATGAAAACTGATTTCACTTGATCTTACACATGCTTATCTACAAATTTAAGTTGATCTAGAATGAATGTCAAAAGAAAATTGTGATGTGCAAAAGATAGCAGACCATTACTCCAACATCTGCAATTTATGGCATATAAGTCTCTTCTATTTCCCTATCTCTAAACTGGGAAATTAAGGCCCCTTCATATTTTAACTTCATTAAAGATAATGCAACATTTTGTTTACATCAGATAGTCAAAAGTCTGTGCAGGGGTAGGAGGTATGCTAGATTCCCAGGTACAGGAGACAAGCAGAAAGCATCATGATGTGTTAAGGTCCACCTGGCAATAATGAATTTTGTCTTTTTTGCATATTAATATAGCAAATGTTATCAAAAGTTCTGTAAGCACACAAAAGGTGACTTTTGCACATCTGTTGCTCGTGCATCCTAACAAGCACATCATGTGTATACACTTCATGTGCAAGAAATGACAGGACAGAGCACTGAATACTAAAAAATCATTTTCAGGGCCTGACTTCTTATCTTGAGACTTCCTCAGAAGCACCCACAGAAACCAGAGGCTCAGCACCCACATAGCATCACTGCCAGAGCAGCAGTAGAGAGCAGATGGTGGGTTTTGAGGGAAGACTCCCACACACGCAGTGGGCAGTGCTGTGAAGTTTCCATCACGTCCTGGTAGGCACAGTAGGACTGTGGGAAGGCTCTGTCCAAAGACACCTGACAGTAACTGAGGTTCTCATGAACAACAGTAGGAACCACATCTCAGTTGAATATCACTAAATCCTGATGGACAGGCAGGCTTTTCAGTTGCAGTTAAGAGGAACTTGAGATTCTGTTGTCAGATATCTCCTGAGCAAAGTTCTCACTGTGACAGAAGTGTTGGGTATAGAAGAGACCTGAAGAAAACAGTATCAGATTAATTCAGCCATGAAGGAATCTTTGAGTCCATTACATTCATGACTAGAATATCAGGCAACATTATTCTGGAAGAATGGCAGGCTTAGGTAAAAAGCAAGGAAAAAATATTTGTAGTCAGCCTTTGGGATAACAAAAACATCATGTTATTAAATTTACACACTCCTGTTCTGAAAAGATTGCTTAAATAACTAGGAGCAATATTGACTTCCACTAACAAGAATTAGAGAACAGGGGATTTTACTACTTAGTAGTTCAATAGAGAGGGTTTTGTTTGGGTCAGTCTGTAGGTTATGCCACATAAATAAGCTTTGTCTGCTCTGTAGAGTCAGAAGCTCATTTGGTCCTTGAGACAGACAATTATATCCCATCTTTTCCTATTTGTTGTATAAAGGAAGCAGGAGGGATCTTACACTTCAATCACCAATGAATATACCCCTCCAAAGCAGATTGTCTGCCTGCATCTTCCCCCCTCACTTCAGACAACTTGATTTAGGGCTTTCCAAAAGGAAGATTACATATGCTTGGAACCAAGAAATCTGAGTGTCAGACTCCTAATCAGGGACAGCCTGCTGGGCAGGCAGAGAGTTATCATCAGGTCACTTTGGTTTGGGAAGTCAAAGGAAAATCTGGTTTAGGAGACAATGAAAAACTGGTTATTTGTATTTCTTTAGATAAAAATTCTTTGTGTGTATGGGAAAAGGCTTATAGAAACACTCACTAAGATTTTAGTGAATCCATTTTATTCTGCTCTGCTGTTGGCATGGGCTGTTGCTAGCTCTGTGTTCAAAGGGAGTTCTGCAGCTTCTCTTGAAGGAGGATGGTTGCAGAGAGAGGGCAGAAAAGTCATCCTTGTCCCCATTAGTGTACCACCATGTGGTGGAAAAGACCAATCCACCTCAAAAGTGAACACAAAGAGATAACTACTGACCTTTAATATGGGGGAATCTCCAGGAGATGAGACATTTCACTTCCAGATTGGTTTTAGGGTAGACTCTTTAGTGAATTAGAATACTTGCTTGTCAATCACAGTCCAACTTGAGAGATCATTATTTCTCTAGTAAACTTTATTTCCCATATGCTGAGATAAGAAGGAAAAAAGTCCTTCTGATTATTATTTCACTTTATTAGCATGTAAGTGACATTTAGAAAAGCTCAGTCCAGGAAGCAGTATGGGTTTGCTGCTTCTGAGGAAAGAGGCCATCTGAAAGATACCTGTCCCTACATTCTTCTTATGTGCTTCTCTCACAGCAGCTGGCAGAGCAGAAGTTACCATCCCCAGCTGCCTGTTACCTCATTTTCAGATTTACCAGCTGAGCAGCTCAGATGAGCACTACAACCTGCTGTTTCACTCAGAATGAGGCATGGTAGCTTAAAGAGCTTAAGCAATAGGTTAAGGAGCAGAGACCTGTGTTAGTCAAGTAGATCAGGTTAGCAGTTTTACAAACAGCTCAGCTGTTAGATTTGAGGGAGAAAGTAAGAAGCAGCTGGGGAGGGCTGTGAACAGCAGTCCTCTCCAACCACTGCTGCTGTCAGATGTCATGCCCACAGCCTCAGCCTCACAGCTGATGAGCTTATTCTCAGTGCAGCCCCACATTACCCTCTCCAGCAGCCAGCACTAACTCACCTGAGGAGGTTTCTCCCATCACCTTTCTAGTTACCCTTTCAGCACCAGTTCTAAAATCCTAGCTTAGCACTCTTAGTTGAGCATTTTAGCCTCACATTGCTAAGTCTCTGATCACATAACTTCTCTTTATTAGAAAAATACATTTGATATTATTTTGGTAAGGCTGTCATCTTCTCTTTCACCTTATTCATTGCAAGAAGGCTTTAACATTCACATGCTGTGTGGAAAACTGCTGCCCAGCCACCCAGCAAAGTCAAACAGTATCTGGGACCACAGAGCAATTACCTTTAAAGTCTTGATTTTTCTGCAACTCTCATAATGACCCAGACATAGGAAATCATTGGCTGAACATCACCCGTAGCCTTAGAGAGCTCCTTCCAAAAAGGGGGAGAAAAGCCAATAGATTTCTCAGTCTAGTTTGGGCTGCTCATTTATGGCAGTCTCATTAATCCACAAAGAATCATTACAGTTAAGCTATTCCCATAAAATTGCAATATTTAAACAGCTTTAGGAAAGAATTGTTTTATGGGTTTCCCCCTTTAAATTCCTTCAAAGGGAAGCATGTTATACTAATATAACACTGATCTTAAGCTCAGCTTCTGCAGAGAAGCATATAGCTTCATAGAAAGAAAGAAAACACTGGTTCCCTGGCTCTCTTAGTATCTTCCATTAGGTGAAGCTCCTCATGAGTTTTAAGCAAAAACCCACAAACCTACAGATATATTTTAAATTAGACTGAACTACTTGCAAAACAAAAATGCACTAAGGAGAGTTGTAAGCTTACCTCTTCAAGTCTCAGTCTGTTCCTCAGTTGCCTTCTCACCACCAACAACTCCACCATGACCTCTTTCTCCCCATCTGTAAAAAGTAGAGGTGGGGCATTAACCAGGCAGCTACAGAACAAGCCTCTACTCCTTCCTCTTAAGAGCTCATCAGGGCCCTCTTTCATGCTTAAATACAGCCCTGCCAGAGACCAGGTGAAAGTGTTCTGTGGTTCATGATGCTCTCCTGCATTTGTTTCACTGATAAAACAGTAGCACCTTGTTTCCATGTTTAATAATGTTGCCTGTGCAAGTTCTGGTTTTGTCAGTCCTGCAATAGTAAATGTAGTGAATGAGGCAGAGGCATGTTTGAAAAAGTGCAAATTCAAATAATAAAGACTGTATTTTAATGTAGGCACACCTGTAAAGGGTCCAGAGGGTGCCAATCATGGTATTTTTTGAACTTTGATTAACTTCACAGCATTGACCTTCACCTTAACATAAACACTTATGAAGATACACCCTTTGAAAAAAAAAAATAACATTTTAAAACCAAAGTATTTGTATCAGCTCAGTGTAAGCCTGGCTTTTCAATAACTGAATCCTTATCTTGTTATTATTAATAACTAAATAGAAATAATCCACTTGTGAAGTGCAGCTGATTGTATTACTCAGACATGCTGTTCTTTTTTCACAGCAGAAATAGTCTATTCCTAGCTAAAAAAACTTATTAATAAATTTTGATTACAACTTTTTTTTTTTAAAACTATTTCAAATACTCTGAAAATTAACAGGTAGCTACCAGCTTATTAAACTAATAAAATTAAAATCTTAGTATAAACATAACTATAGATTTTACTGAGGGTGAAAGCTGTGGGATCTGCTGGGATGTAATAGAAATGTTGTCGTTTCAGTGGGTGTGTCATGATCGTATCCCTGCAGGAATGTTTTTCAATTGAATTCCAGTCATGTTAAGGCAGAGAGATGCTGGTTTGGGCACAGACATCTTCTAGACATCCCCAAGTGACAGGCTCAGTGGTTCACATTGGTATAGCTCACACTAGTATTTGCATAGAGGCTGATTAAAGCACAACATTCAGAACCACATATTAGTATTTTACCTAATCTAAGCTTGTTTGGAACTGACTTTTTCTTTGTAATTCAATGTGTTGCTGTAGTGGTTTTCCAAACAACTTACTCTCTTTTCAGCCTGCCATAGTGTCTAACACTGTGTAAAATGCTGGGATGGTCAAATTGTCAAATCACTAATCCATACTGCAGATTTAAGCACTTCTCATATTCTAGTAGGTTCCTAAAAAAGCACAGCAATTCTGATATGCAGCCCTTGTTTTTTGAGAGTTCTGCCTCAATCTGTGTAAATCCCCTTTTATTCCTCTTCTCTGCGTCCATTTTCAGGAGCCTCTGGTCCATTTACAAGATTAGTTTCCTTATACAACTGCCAATCATCCCCTCCTGGCTGTATTTTCAATTTTGTTTTGATTCCCCACTTGGTCTGTGTGCTCTAAGTTTTCCTCCCTTCCTCAGAAGAGACAAGATAATGAACTTGTTTTCTTTGAATAATCTTAGTCCTGTCAGTTGTAAGTAGAAAACCAAAACTTGTTTGATCTATATTGCAGCGTGTGGTCCTCCCATTAAGCTAATTTACTGCTTTCACTTCCTTAAATAACTTCCTCATGTCCCATGTAGCTGCTATTGATTTTTAGATCCTATGTTTTTGATACCACGTAGCCTAAAATGAGTTGTCAACTTCTTGTTTGTATAGCAGCCTCCTGTCATGTCAGCGGAAATTGTTTCTGGCTCTCAAAAATAACAGTGCCCTGTCAGCAGAGGAAAGGCAGCTTTTTCAAAGATACTATAAAGTGGTTCTTTCAATGAGTTGCCTAGTGCTCCACAGATGTAACCGCTCTAGTGGCTCAGATCCATGACCTATTTTTCTCTTGTCCTTGGAGAACCACCTCTGATTTCTCACTGTGGTCTGGTCCTGTGAGTTTAGAGGGCCACTCACATTCACCTAATTAATCACATCCTTACTTACTCCTTTGGCTTGATGTTGAGAGTGTTCATCCCTGGAAAAATAGGGTAGCTGGCGGTGAAGATGTTCTTTCTATTTAGTCACGGAGGCCCTGGCTATATATACTGTTTGCAAGGCTAAAGCATGCCCATTTCTCACACACACAAAACCCAACTTAAAATAACTGAAGTGTTTGTAGCTCCAGTGAAATTTGGGCCAGCGCTGTCCACGTAGTTTGTGTATCTGAGGAGTCACTGAAGCCAGTGCCACGAGAGGGTGGCTTGTTCCCCTGCTGTGCCACGTCAGCAAATTGGCATTTGTCGTTGTGGACTTTATGAAAGTGCTTGTCATAGCTGTTTTTCTGGCTGATTTGAATTTTTATTTTGTTTATTAGGTGAGGTGCATTAGTGCCAGGGCTAAATCCACCGTTTTACTGTAAAATCTCAGTGAGATTAAATCCCCTTCTGATTCTCTAATTACACTTCAAGGATACTGAGTTGATTTCCCAGAGAACCTGTGGTGATCTCTGGATGTATCCCTGGTTACAGAGCAGCACTGGATTAAAAGAGCAAAGGATGTGCTGTGTGTGAGAGATTGTGGGGCAGTGTTGGAAGTGCAGGGATTCAAAAGAGCCTGAAGTCCTTTGAGTAAACCTTTAGTAGAGCTGAGTGACTTCTGCCCTGCCAACTCCAGTGTCATGTTCGTGCCAGCGGAGCTATGCTGAGTATTGCTGTGAGACTGAACAAGCAGCAGAACTGTGTTCAGCTGGTATTGCTTCTGTTGCAATACTTAGTTTTCACTCTTGCCATAAACACAAATCCTCATAGATTAATTAACAGATGTACCACAGCAATAGCATTGGATTCACCTTCTCCCCAAGGACTGTAGTTGGCATTTGCTTTGAAAGCTGTGTTAAAGGTATCTTTCCAGGTCTTCATTCCTTTTTGCTGGGTCTTAGCATTACTTGTGAGAGAGAGCATATGAACAAACCTGGAAAAAGAAGTTCAGTTGTCTGACCTATTTTCCTGGATAGCACACAGGGCAGTAATCCCACCCTGAGGGAATACACACCATCTTTATGCCAACTGGCTTGGGCAATACGGAGCTTGTCGGTGCCAGGAGGTTGTGAACTGATGTAGCTACACTATGTAAATGTACTGTGCTGAGATAAAGCACTGCCTCTACTTCTCTTCCCAGTGTCAAAGAAGAGGTGGCTGTGCTGTTGCATAAAACTCTAATCCACATAAAACCATAGGGTTCATATGCTTAAAATTTACTCTGGCTTAACTATTCCTGGTTTATTTCTCTACTGTGCATGCCTTCATCCAGGATGAGTGTATCCGGTTCTGAATCACAGAAGTCCCATCAGAGCTTTGGAATCGGACTTTCTTGATGCAGAATAAGAACATCCAGGCAAGGGTTAATTAAGAGATAGTTAGCTCAACTCTGAATTCATTCCATGTCTTAAACTGAATTGTTTAGAAATTAACTGCACTCATAAGACATTAAGGAGCAAATTGTTCTTTGGTAGAGCAAGGGGAGTTTAGACAGAAACAGTGTGTGAACGCGAGAGAAATTCAGTGCTTGACCTTTTATTCCTACCTTCTCTGAGACTTCTTGAGCCAACAAGAATCTCTAAGCACTGCTGTTACTGTTGATTTTGGTGGTGTGAACACCTGCCATTTAACAATTAGAATAAAACTCACAAGCTCATTTCCTGGAAGGTAGAAGCTATCAGTCGTAATGACTGCAGGCTTTATTGATCTGATGGGGATTTGGAGTGCTAACAGACAGCCTAAAGGTTCCGTGGCCAAATAACAATCCCCAAGTCCCTGAAGTCCTCTGCACAAATGAATTCTTCCTCTTTTATAGACCTCTCTCAAATCAAGACATGTCTCTGTGAAGACTGTGCTACAGATTTTCCCTAAAAGGAGTTTTTAGGAGCAGTTGTGCTCAGTGGCGATTTTTTTCTTTGCTCTGTATAGGTGGATACCTCACTTGACAATAACTCTGAATCTCCCTGGCCTAGTTTCTATTCTCAGCAGCACAAGTTAGAGTATGCTCTTGAACACAGGCCTTTTTCTGTTTTTCTGATTCACTGGACGAGCATGAGGCTAAGCAACATCAGCTTTATCAGAAGTATAAAAAGTCAAGGGCAGGACTTTCTCTCTAGGGACAACTCTCTGTCCTTCTCTAGATAAGAAAGATGCCTGCTTTCATTCACCAACTATATAAGATTGCTGGAGAACAACAAACCACTACATGAGAGTTCTTTAAACTATGAAGACTTTTGTGGTAGTTACTGTTGCTTGGATATCCAGAATTAAGGATATCTGCCTTCCTGCACATGGAGGATTGTTTTAAGGGCCAGAACAGGATCTTTCTCCAGTAATAATGTAATATGCTTGTAGCCTCCTCCAGTCTTTGAGCAGGTAACCAGAGGTAAGAAATCTTTCAAACATACAATATCTGGACTCCTAGGCTCTGCCCTGGCCAGTCATTCCACTGTAGAAGGTATCAGAAAATGACAGTCCCCCCCAGTTGCTTGATTTGATGTTCAAGGACCTGTGTCACAGTCCTTGCCAACATGGCTACAGATCTGGACTTGCCATGTACACAAATTCTAATTTGCTTCTTTTTTTCTCCTAATATCTTACTGTCCACTGATAGCACCATTTTGGTGTGGGCTTCTCCTTGCCAAGGTGGGTGTTTTGGAGTATCTGGGAGTCCAAGTCCAGGGAGTCTGAGTCTTTTGGAAGTCAGAGCAAAGTTATGGAGCTTTTGTTCTATGTCAGAAGTACCCACGAGCTGCACCTTTCCCACAGGCTATGTAGAGAAGAGACGAGCGTGTTTCAAGAAGACACAAAACTGTATGTATGCCACATTTATTAACACATCATGTAGTATCTTCTAAAAGAGAAGGTGAAGGCAAACCTGCTTATCAGAGGTCTTAGGATCTACAGAAGTGATTCTTCAAGCTAACATCATCAGTGCCATCTTTTATAGATAAGCAATCAAGTTAACAGACCTTGCTGTGTCCAAACAATATCATGAGTGTTGAGTGAATTACTGCACAGAAGCAGGTGGATATCACTTCCTCATCTCTTTCTGTTGGGATGTAATCAGTGTCTGAACCACAGGGAAGATTGACCTGGCAGAGTAAATGTTCTTATAAGTCCCAGAGAGGCCTTAACAGACCTGATCCCATACAGTTGATCTCTGAGCCTCTGTGTGCACTGCCGTGGGTTCAGATTTCTTCATGCTGCTTGCTGCTGAGAGAAGAAATGAGTGTTCAGCAACATTGATTAGGGTTGTTTTGCCAATAAGTTAATATTAATGATTTTGTGTATAATAGTTTTTATCAGCTATACAGATGTTGTGGACGTAGTGCTGAACTTCAGAAGGAAAAGTACCTCAATAGTCTAGTTTTTCTTGTAGTCTGAAGAAGTGCTTGAAGTTTAGTCCAGAGAGGATGGCTGAAGAAAGCGTTACTCATAACAGGTGAAACAGAATAATCTCATCATTGAAGCTGTGAGATTCTGGAATCTCAGGAGTTCTGCAGGAGGCTTCTGAGATTGCTTTCAAGATCTGCTTTTTTCTTTCATAGATGGAAGCATTGTTTTCTCTTAGGGCCTTATTGTTTCAGTTATAGCTCCAACAAGTAGAATTCACCTCATTTTAATGAGGTGAATCAATTTACTGCATTGCACAAAAAATTTAACAGCAAGCTATGTTCCCTCTGATAACTTGAATAAAGATTAAGTATAGAATTCAATATGAAATTTCTAGGTAATGCTTAGGTTAAAATTATCCTGGAAACTAAGGCTCTCAAACTTAAAGCACTGCTAATTTAACTGGGGTTGAAACCCCAAAGTGTTCTGTTTTCAAGACCTGTCTCCTTTAGGACATGTTCAATGTGTAAATATGTCAACAAATTATGTGAGTCTCTCACTTGACATAATTGCTGCACCTTTTTTGTCATTGAACTGCAGCAGGATTGTAAAGAGATTTGGTCTTGAAATTAGTTCTTTTTAATGATTTAGAGTTTGAGTGGCCAAGTTATTTAGGAAGTACTGGGACTAAACTATTGCAGCAAGGCTGATTTTCCTATCCACATTTCCGCTGTCTCACATGTTAATGTTCTCTTCCATTCTCTGTCCTGTGTCAATAGGGGTACTTTGGTAGAGAGGAGGGAGACAGCTGCTTCTGTGGTAAATAAACTCTTTCTTCTCTCTTTTAGTGTATGCATCTGTGTGAGAATGTTTTTGTGGATGGCACCTTACTTCTCTTATCAAGAGTCCTCCACAGAACAGTGTTTTTCCAAGGGAAATTTAAGGGGCATACAGTTCAGTCTAGGATGACTCACATAGATCTCCCCCTTATTTTGCAGAATTTGTGGGTCTGTAGCTGCCACAGGTGTTTGGCTTTGGTTTTTAAATAAAAGCTGAGGAAAAGGATTCCACTAAACATCGACACACGTGTTCTGTGTGGAATATGTTTTTGCCAACAGAGATTACAGTAAACTTTTTGAGCAAACAATATCTATCTGAGGGAGGTAACCAAGCTAGCAGGACTGTTTCCTTTGTGAGCATTCTGATCACCTACTTAGGGTTAATTTATGACAGTACAGAATTTATTTATTTCTACTTTACTTACAGAGATGTCTAGGTAGTACGTGCATCCTGTATGTGTGAACTGTGTCATGCTGCTCTTTGACATGGGCAGCAGTCAGGAGGAATGCTACTATGAAGAACCAGATGCTAGATGCCTGGTGATGCTACCATACTGTGCCTTTTTTATCCTTGGGAATGGAATAAACAAAGGTTCTCTACAGAGGGGAAGCCCAATTGAGCAGCATGGAATACAAGCACCAAGAAAGCAGAAGAATTTTTGCACTGCTGAAGATGGCAGCATGGTAAAATAGTGAGTTTTGAAATTAGAGCTCTTTTGGATTAATAAATATAAGGGAAGCCTTTATGCAAAATATTGCTGTAGTTGCAGGCTCATGCTCTGATTGCCTTAGCAGGGGAGATGCATCCTCAATGGCATCTTTGTTTGTCTTACAATGGAAAGAGATAGAAAATAAGCAATTAAAGCAGACTTACTTAAATGAAAGACTGTTTGGATGCTGCATGTCTGAGCATTCAGCTATGGAGTTCTAGCTAAGATTGTTGGTTAGGTTTTCTATTGGAAAAAAACCCCTAATTTATTGCTGCTGTGTATGCTTGCTTTGTAGTATGGCCAGACTACTGACAAGAGATAAATCCTCTTTTTGTTTCAACTGTGATCTTCTTTTCTCTCTTCCTGCTTCTCACCCTAAAGCAGTCTTTTATGAATGTGAACATAGAAATGAGAGGTTAATTACTTCCATTATGTACTTGGGATCCTTGTTATACTAATGAATCTTGTGAAGAAACACTACAAAATCTGTTACTGGTCAGTTCAAAAATAGATGGACTTTGCTCTGATTTTATATCAGTTGACTTTCTAGTAGGGAGTTGTGTGTTTGTTGAGCTTTATGAAAATGAAAAGCAAACCCCTTGTTCCCTGGCTTGTGGTCTAAGGGCCAGTCAGGCATGGGCAAATCCACCATTAAATTCAAATCTCCCAGAGACATCAGACACCCTACAGAAAATCACCAGACATCTTTTACATAGTGATAAAGAAATACAATTTCAAAAGGAAATAGTTTTCTCTTGTAATACCTACTCATAGCTACAGTCTAATATTAGTGGGAGCTTAACATTATTCAGTCAGTTAAATGTCCAGTCTTTGTGGCAAACCAGCATAGGTTTTTGAGTTAAATCTCAAAGACTCTTGCTTCTCAGGGTGTGTGTGTTGCTTAATCTTCCTGCCCAGTATAGAGGATGTTGTGATCTCCTCGTTAAAGACGTCACACTGAGAAGATTGTAGTAGAGGAATAAATAGAACCAGCGTTAGGAAGCCAAACAGCTCATCTTGGTTGAACTAAAATGCACTTCACACCGACTGGCTTCCCCATAGGTTTGTATCCTCTAACTTCAAGTAAGAATCATTTTGCTGGGTAATTAACTAACTAGCTTGTTTCAGGCTTTTCTAAGTACACCTGCCCCCTCTTCTGAAACGTTGTACCTATTTGTGCAGTTCAGTAGACAATACTTTTTACAAGAAGTCATTCCTGTCCTAGTGAGAACAAACACGGACAGTGGCTCCCAAAGTGTGAAGAAACTCAAAATTTCACAGGTGAGGTTCAGTAAAGGCCTGCTAGATCTGGGCTGGCTGTGTACAGTCTCATTATCATTAGGCTCTATTCCTGGCCTATGGTGCTGAGGTAGTTGAGTCATTAGTCCAGTGCTAAAACACCAGAGTTGCTCTGGGTTCGGGCTGCCAGACCCATCCAGGCTGATGAGGTCCATCCGGGTGCCAGCCAGGGAGTCACAGGGTGTGTCTCTGCTGACAGGTCTGCTCTTTCTCCTTATAATTAGCCTGTGTGGAGCAATCTGGACAGATAGGTTCAGGCACGCTTTGCAAATAGAGGACATCCACACGTTTCTGCATGGGCTTGTGTGAAAGGAAGAATGACAGAGCAAAGTTTAGGAGTTAACTGCAGGTAGATATTGTACATCTGGAAGTTTTCTCACTGAAATGTTAAACTGCATGTGTTAATAGCTTGCATTAAAACGAGTGAAAAAATGAGTCCTTGCCCATTACCAGCTGGATCTGGTGAGGCTGGAACTACTGGAAACTTTTCCAAGCAAAGTGAAGTTAGGAAAAGCTTGCTGCTGGAACTTAGTGTTTTTTTCCAGAAGTTTTTTCTTCCAGGACTGCTCAGACCTTGTTCTGCTCTGATCCCAAGAGATTCTGAAGGAATGTAATGAAAAACGGAAACAAGGCAAGATAGAACAGGGTGGGCACTTCCCCATAGTGGCTGCCTGTTTGCAGTCCAACTCTGGGAAGTTTCCTTGGATATGGGAACAGCTAGTCCCCAAATACAGTTCCTTTACAAAACGGTCCAAGGCAGTAGTATCTCGGTGCTACAGGTCCGTGCATGGAACCTTGTAACAGGGCTGGTTGTGTGGCATTCATTTTGGAAGCATGGAGAGTTCAGTTTTAGCATTTTAACCAAAGAGCTTCAAGACATGGCCTTTTCTCTGAAATTCAGACTCATGACTCAGCTACTGAGTGCTCAGGTTCAAGGAGTCTGACCTTGAGGGTGCTGATGGAGTGAAGGTGTCACCAGGTTGTTCGGCCTTACTTAAGCGAAATATGTCTATATTGGTTTGGCTCTTAAGAGTCCCTTCAGGCAGTAACCTCTGAATGCCACGGTACAGTGTGGATGGTCACTTTGTGGTGGGTGCCTGTCCCTGCCAGCAACAACAGCCGTTACATTTGTCCTGAGACTTTGTCCTTTCACATTAACTCCTGACTACCTTTTGCAGAAGTATTGCTACAGTTCCCCAGCTGGCAATTTTGAGAACAATCTGAATATGTGAAAAACTGCTGTGTTTCCACACCTTCCTTGGGCTACATTTTATGCCTAATGAAATTTTGTGGAAGGAAACCTGGCATATAAAAGTCTGTTAGAAACATTGTATCAGGGGCATCTCTAATTTTTAGCTGCAGATTTTTTTTAACCTAGCTGACTGCTTGTCTTAAACGAGCAAAGAAACAACCTGTGATATTAAGCATGACCCATATATGAACTTCGTGGAAGCACTTTGTCTGAACCCAAAATATGCTTGAGTGCCCAGTATTAAAAAGGAAAAAGAAAAGGAAATTAAACATTTTCACAGGAACTCTGTTTGAATTAAAATGAACCAAGAAAGGAACAAATGCAGTATTTTCCCCCATGCCTCTCTTATTTTGTACTTCTGGTGGTTTTAAGTTGTCTTAATGGACAGGAATATTCTTGATAAGTTTCTAAGGTTTAGTTTACTTATTTTTCTAGCTAGAAGCTTTTTGCTTCTATTGTCAGAGCTAATACATCTATTTTTTTTGTCCTGCTTTAATATGCCATTTTAGCCTTTAAAAAGTACTTATAATTCTGCAAGCAGTCATCTTTATTTCCTTCCTGTCCCCCACTTCCATTAGTAATGCTTGGCAATGATTCAGAACCACCCTGCTTTCTAGTTAGGGTGAAGGAGAAACCACCCAAAGCAAGCACAACACAGAGGGAAGGGAAGCACTGGCACTCGCTCCCTCGCATGACTGCAGCAATCTGCGCTACTGCGCAGTCACTCCGAGTTAGAGTAAGAGTTTCCATTAGCCAGAGAACACAGTCCGTGGCTGTCTACAGAGAGAAGGTGGTATTGTCTATTGAAGCACAAGACTTGAAGCCAAACACCTCCTAAGGTCTTTTTTCCTTCCTCTTCTCTTACTGATTCATTGTGTTGCTGTGGGCAAGTCTTCGTGCTTATTGCCCGGTCTCTACAATATTAAAAGGCTACTCTGAGAGCATGATTTGAAGGGTTTGGAGCACGAGTTCAGAAGTACTTTGAAAAACTTGAAGCACAAGTTTTGAAGTACTAGGAATTAAGTTGTCACTGAGCTGTAGTGTGTTGGCTCTTCAGTTGGGGCGTCCCATCTTTCTACTTAAATGATAGGATTAATCTCCTGTGTGGTAGCTCAAGGTAGATGGAAGTGACAATGTGAAGCTGTGCAAACTGGGAGCGCAGTGAGTGAGTTTGTGCCAAAGCCCTGTCTCCCATCAATTTCCAATCTGCAGATCTGTTCTTGGAAGTACATCATATATTAATACCTCTGGCAAATTATATATTCTTCTCAAATACATGAATCTGATAAGCGTGTGGATTATTGGAAGTAGTCTTTGGAGCTCAGTAGGCTGGCGTGCTAGAGAGCTCTGTTAAGAGAAGACATGAATTAAAGGAGAAAACAAAATTAAAAGAAATTAAACATTAATGAGGGGAGAAGTGTGTAGTCGCAACATAAGCACCGGCAGTTGGAAGCCATCTAGGCTTTTTGTGTTGTCAGCTGCTTATTTTACCAGGGGGACACTTTCAGACTGAGATGTTGCGTGGAGTTCAGAGGACAGCTAAGCGGAGCAGCGGGGGAACCTGCCGATGCCCAGCTATGGCGCTCTCAATAAACATCCCTTCTCTCAATAGAGAAATTGCAGAGGCCTTTCGAGGAACAAAGGGATTGACTGGCCACAAACAGTGCTATATAAAACTGCCTTTTTTAAGCCTTTGAGGGTTGGGGTTTTTTTCCACATATCACACAAGGCTACAGGCCATTCAAGTGAGACTGTATGAAAACACCAGCTAAGCAGCCATGTTTATCCCATTTAAAAATTTGGTCAAAGAAGTCTTTGTTCCCCAGCTCAGGTCCGTGCCCTGACACTACAGGGAAGTGTGAAGATCCTTTTAGATGTGTTAAAAAAAAAAATCCTCTCCTACAGTGTTGAAAAAATGACATGAAATCAAGCCAAGCTTTCTTTTATAAGCAAGCCAGTATAATGCATATTTTAAAACAACTGAAGAATGGTACAAAATAAAGAGGCGTATCGTACCTCATTCCATTAAAGCTAATTTCATTGCATGACTGTCATGACATCTTCTGTTTCAACTCTGTAAAGAACAATAGGCCATAATGATTGCAGAGAGGTAAATTCCTCTGGGGGCTTCTGGTTACAAACTCATCTATGAAAATGAAGTTATTCACCAGAACCCTTTCATGGATTATTTCTGTGAAACTGCCTCTGGTTCACTTAGTGCTGAGAGCCTTGAAATATTACTGTAGTAGTTCACCTGTGTGGAAATGATTGAATGTTCAGCAGTAGTTAAGTCACAGTGAAGTTGTTTCGCTCACTGAGTCATTTCCCATGCTCACTTACAGAAGGGCAAATTGTCAGATGTGCTAAAATTAAAAAGTGGGCAAACTGAATTGTACATTCTTTTTATTCCAAATTGCTTTGAGCTTTAAAGCATTTAACTTATTTTTAAGCATTCTGGCTAAAAAAATTCTCTTATCTAGCCAGATTTGAATTGCAGGGATGTTCTTTTAATTGCCTCTCCCTTGTCATAGTGTTCCTTGGAGTGGCCTCAGTCTATCCAGCAAGCCACCTCACCTTTCGATATAGGTAGGGCATCCTCTGGAAGGGAGTCCCAGTCTTTTGTGTTTCAATAGTATTTTCAGTTTCCCTTGTGTATGTGTTGCCTCTATTAGCTCTCCTCTTAGTTACATTCAGTTTTGTTCTTTCCACTGAGTTGCAAACAATCCACTTTAAAATTGTGTTCTGATAAAGCCCTATGGATTTTAAAGGTCACATTCTTTACTTGGATGAATACATCATTTTCATTGATTCACCTGCTGTTTCTGCAAACTCAGAGTATTACTGATGACATTAATTATGTTAATATTCATAGGGTTCTTAGCATGAGCTCAAGCTTTTCTAACATGCTAATTTTTGAGATCCATTTAAAATGCAGGAAAGATGGGGAGGAGTTGAGTGTTATTGCACTGGAAAAGGGAAAATAATTTTCTTTGTGCAATTCATGCTTCTGAGATGATCCTGCAAGCAATGATGTTTTTCTAAGTTACTGATTGTTTTACTACCTGGGATGTAAAGCATCTCCAGATGTGATTGCATGTTGCTTTCCCTGCTGAGGTGTGGGTATAAAGGAATTCTGTCAAGCCTGTTCAGAAAACACTGCAGCAGCAAGCAGCATCAAACCACTACACTGCTTCAGCTCACTTTTATTTTGTCACTGTTATCTGGTTCTAGGAACCATTTTAACATCTGTTACATTTCTAATAGCAGCAAACAAAGCACTTCCAGGGATCTGGCAGAGAAAGCAGCTTGCTCCTCCTGACAGGAGAATCAGCCCCGTAAGCTGGTGATTTGTGTGTGTAGATTTGAGCTTATTCCCACTTGAAACAGCATTGTGTTTGATGTCCCACAAGTGCCTTTTGGTTTTCACTTTAACTTTTGTTGTTATGTGTGTCTCAAACCTGAGGCATTTTCTTTCAGACCTGAGAAGTGGGTAAGTCTTTTTAGGTTGGGCTTAGTTCCTAGAGAAGTGCCTGGCATGTGCTCTGGAAGCCTTGTCTACATGGCCTTTGCTGGTACATCGGGGCAGTTGTCTTACTTGCTGCTGGCAGGAGCTGCTGGGGAATGTCACATACAGTTCCTGTTGTGTGAAGAAGTCAGAGGCTGCTCACAAACACCTAAGTTGGTTCATTTTGCTCAGCAGTGATAAAAATTGCTGGAATTTGTGAGAGTTAAGCTTCTACAGGACTAGACTCATCTGGACAGAGAGGTAAATCTTGAAACAATGGTGTCTACATCTGTCCCTGGTTCATCTGTTTGCAAATCACTTCTTTTTATCTTTCTTTTTTTCCTCCTGATGACCCTTAGCTTCACCTCCATAGGTCTGTAACTCTTTCCTTGAAAATGTCCATCCATTTGTTTCTGGCTCCTTTGGTTTGAGGAAGAGAGGAAAAGGTGGTGAAATGGAAGCCTGGTTTGCAGTATTCCTGTGTGTTACTGAAGAAACAACACACATTGTCCCACCTTGCCTACCACGCTGGACCTAGTTCTCCTTTCAGAGTCTAGGAGCTCTCCATTCTCACTTGTTTTTGTACAAATACCTGGTTTTGTTAAGCCTCCTAAGGAGTCACCAATTCTGAGTTAAATAGCTAAGACTTGGAGAGATTTCACGCTGAATATTCTCAGACAGTAAGTTGACAGGAGTGAAAATTAAACTAACTGAATGCAAGCTCTGTGCTTTAGTCTGCTCTGAGACATCAGTTGGATGCTGTGGAGTAGAGATGTAGATTAACTGTCCATTTTGATGAAACTAGTGAATAATAATTGTATTATTCAACCCCAAGTGTTTGAAAGGCAAGATGTTAAACTGGATAGGCCACATAAGATTTTTATTAGCACATGTTGGATGTGGGTTTACTGCATTTCCAAGGCATGCTGAGTTAAACGGCTTCTGTGTTGCTCTGGTTTGATTAGCACCTCTTTGCAGCTGATCTGACCATGGACTGACCTGTGCTGCATTTTTCTAGCAGGCTTTTGCAGTGTGCCTCAGCACGAGTCCTGCTAAGATCATAGATACCCAGAGGTTCAAGCAGGAGGTACTTCTGTGGTGGGTTCACAGCTTATCTTCAAAAGGATTACCCAAGGTGCAGGGACATGTAGCAAGGAATACAGGAGCTGAACAACAGGACCAGCCTTACTGCATAGCACAAATGATCTGCGGTCTACTTAATATCAGATCATGTTGCAATATTAACTTCTGCCCTATTAGCATAATTTTCTGTTACAATTAAGGTAAGGCTGACATGGCATTCAGTACCTTGGGACTGTCTTTCTGAGTATGGGCCAAGAACAGTTTCATCCAGGGTCATTTGATGGATGTTAGATGAAAATATGTTGTGATATCCTCACAGACAAGGTGAAAGGCAGAAAGTCAAAGGATAAGTACAAAGTATGCAAGTCTGTGGTATTGTGATGATTTTTTTGCTATGATGCTATAGCTGTTAAATATATCCCTCTGATTACATAATTTGCTGTGAAATGGCTTGGTTAGTTGCTGAGGATTTTTGCTGCATTTTGCCATGTGGTTCACATTAATCTGTGGATCTCCCTGGCCTCTGTCGCACAGTGATTTGTTCTGTGCAGGAGACACTAAAAGCAGGCTCTTTTACAGAGAGTGCAGGAGTGTCAGGAGGGCTTTAAAGGGATAATTGGCCTCCTTCCATTTAAGGATTTAATAGAGCACCTTTCCAGTCCCCAGCACCTCCCATCATTTGGAGAAGCACAGTAACCCATATCTTTTGTGTCACTCCAGGAAAGCTGGTTTATAACAGCAGAGTTTTTAAAAATGCCCACTCTTACAAGAGCTTTTACAGCATCCTTCCTGACCAACCTGGAATGCAGGAGAGCGTGGGGTGGTCTGAAAGCAGCAGTTGGCACTGCTGTACCCAAAGGCTCCAGAACATTTGAGAAAGAGCTTCCAGTTTGTGTGTTTGTTTTGGTACTTCTGTTTGTAGACAGAAGGGATGGACGCTCATTCAGTTCCTTCAGATAGGGTGTTACAGTGAATGTCAGCCTTAGGCTGGGAGGAATCACAGGATCCTAGGGGTTGGAAGGGACCTCCAGAGATCATCGGGTCCAACCCCCCTGCCAAAGCAGGTTCCCTAGGACAAGTCACACAGGAAGGCATCCAGATGAGTCTTGAATATCTCCAGAGAAGGAGACTCCACACGTCCCTGGGCAGCCTGTCCCAGGGCTCTGTCACCCTCACTGTGGAAAAGTTCTTTCACCTCTTCTCTCAACACACTGTCCATATGTGTACTTGGGGTTTATTAAACACCAAAGACAGCAGCAGTTCTCTTGAGCATGAGCAGAGTGAACTCAAGGACCTGATTCAGCAGAAGGGCTGTGCATATGCTTCAATTGAAGCACACGATTAGGAGTTTGTGGAAGAGGGATTTGGGAGTTGCAGTAAAAAGTGAGATTAGAGATTGGAAAGATTAGAGGACGAATGGCATGAGTGGAGTAAAAGCATGAGGCCATTTGGGTGGTCTGCTTTGTAATCCTGTAGTTTGGTAGCTGTTTTGCATAACTCATTTTGGTCCCTCCTCAGACTGCATTGAAACAACTGAAATGCAAATATTCTTCTGGGAAAATATGTCTGATAAAAACATAATCCCTAAGGATTGATCTTTATTACCTGTAGCATTCTTTAAAGTAACATGCCCCCTCATGTCCTGAGTGCCTGACTGTGTGTGCTTTTCCCCACAGATAATATAAAAAATCAGGAGTGAAAGCTGAGCAGTCCAGATCAGAAACTTTTCTGGGTCAACAACACAGGTGGAAGTCTGAATTTTTCAGGGCTTTCAGCTCCACCTTCTCTCTGCCATTTGTCCTGCAGGAAAATTCTTTTGAACATGTAATTGTTGAAATTCTGTTTGCACCTGCCATGTAGGGAACTGTTTTTAACATTGCATTTCATGTACAAAAAGAAAAAAAATCTGGCAAAAATAATGAAAGATCTTCCCTTCCAGGACTGTTGTGAGCATTAGGCTTGCTTTTGTTATGAAAGATACAGAGAGCAGCAGTTCCTAAGGTTTTAGAATGATGTAGACAGCAAGAATAAAATTTAAAAGGATGATTTTAATGGAAGAAATGCACCTACTGTTTGCTGCAGCCTTTGAGATACTCAGAAAGTGCTAAACATTACAACATACAAATAATAATCAGGGAGTTTGGGGCAGAACTTCTTTAACTCCATATTACTTCAGTGATTAATTTTCTTTGTACCCATTCTCTTCCTTCAAGGTTATTCTTAATTACCAGTGCAGTAATACATGGGAATCTTTTGCAGTGCTAAAGCACTTAAAGATAAGTATGTATATTTTGATTTGTTTGAACTAAGTGATGCCTTTGATAGATATAAAAAAGAAAGAACTTCTGTTCTGAGATGAGAGATTTTCAAGACAACAAAACTTGGATTTAGAAGTGCACAGACCATTTCCCTTCATCAGGCTAAGCAAAGTAGGTCTGTGAGGAAGCTAATTCATGTCATGTATATAAAGCAAGTCAAATTCCAGCTACTACAAAGCTTTTATGTAAGACTTTGCTGACCCAATAGGTGGTGGAATATAAATAGATCAACACTACACCCTTCCTTCTGCTGTTCTACCTAATCCTTCCCAGCCTTCAGGATTGAAGAGTATTTGATCTATTGAGTCTTAAATCAGACATTGTTTCCTACAAAAAAAAAAAATCCAGGAGAGTGAAAGTGTAAGAGTGTAAGAGTGTTCTTGTGATTTTAGAATGAGAAGCTGATTTAGGAATATACTATTGTTGGGGTTTTTTTTCCATATATATTAACTTCACAAAGCTGTAACTGCCTGGCTTTCCACTCGCTCTCCTTAGCTACCCCTGCCAGGTGGCTTGACAAGAGCCTCTTCAAAAAGAGTAATTGTGTTAAACCTATATTAATTTACTTTCTCCTTTTCAATAGTACTTAAAATGCCCTCTTCATCCTGCCTGCAGGCCTCTGCTGCTGCTCAGAAGATGGAGCACTATTTATTTTTAGTAACAATATCTCTCATGCTGGGATGGAAGAATCTTAAACCAATTAAACACATTAGAAGATAACAGTGTGTGTGGGTTTGGTTCAAGATCTCCATTTTCTTCACTCTGGGGTATGTCCTGGTACCAGCCTTTCTATCCAAGATGACAGAAATAGTGTGATAAGCTGCTAACTAGGTAAGCAGTACAGCTGCTGCTTTGTCAGGTATTCCCTTGCCAAAAAATCACTTGTGATGGGGTTTGCCTTTTTTTTATTTATTCCATTACAGTTGAGTTTTATAAATTATCTCAGTTTTGATTTAGGATTTTTTTTTCCAGATGCCTTTTTTAAAAAACTTTTTTTTTTTTAAATAATGAATCTCTTAAACATGAAGTGTGTTTCCCAGTAGGAGAGGATTGTGTGTGTGTGCACTTTTAAGATTTGATGATTTGTTCTTCCCTTTTAATAGTGCTTGGTTACTGGGAAGAAAGTTTTGAACTGTCTAGAGTGTTCTGATCCTTTAAAATATGCCTGGAACCACACATTTTAACTCTTTGCATGTACCCTGAAGAGCAGCTTGATTTCATTTTTTTTTCATTTGCAGAAGTTGGAAAAGCATGTCCTGAGCCTGCACAGGCACCTTCCTAGGCCAGAAAACCTTTGACTACACTGACACTAAACCTTTATTCATTTGATACAGAGTTTACATGGATTAGAAATGTCCAGATTGTTTAAATACAATTTACCTTCTAGAAACTACAGCATGCTTTGCTGACCTGCATTCTTTCAGCAGCAGGGATATAGTCTTGAGATTTATTTTTTTTCATTCCTCTTTAATTTGGCAGACAGAATACAAAGCTGTCCTGCCTAGAGTGAAACATCAATACCCAATAAAGTCTGATAGCCCTTTATTGACACCTAGCACCCCAAATGTTAGCAGATCTAGCTTCATTCAGCATGGCAACATAACTTTTATCATTTCTCTTGGACCAGATTGAGAGAGAAATCCTTACAGGGAGAATCGACAGAGGTCAGGGGTCTACAGTAGGGTTTTCTCTCACCAGAAATAGTAGGTCACTATCACTCTGTATTTCAAGTAAGGATGATAATTAAGCTGTGAAGCTACATACACTCTTTGAAGGACATGTCTAATATAACACTTTTGAAAAATTATAAACATTATTTCAGAGTATTCCAAAAATTGCTAAGGGAAGAGGGACAGGAAGGTAAGGCAAGGCATGGCAGGGAAAAAGGAAGATAGCCCATTAGTTACTGTACTGCTGTAGCACTTGGGAGGCTGGGTCAGTTCCTGCTGGCTTTGCTGCCCTGGTTGGTGGTTTCTCTCCAGTTCAGAGGAACTTTGCTGCTCAGTTTGGCACGACACAGCCAAGGCCAGGCCTGTGAGCCCCTAACTCCCACTGACATCAGGACTGAACACATAGCAAGTAAAAAATTCTGAACTGGATCGTTTTTTAAAGGCAGTACAGGGTTTTGATAATCACCTGCCCAATGTACTGAATTGCTGCACAGCCAATAGTCAGGTGTGTTCACATAGAATCATAGAATCATAGAATGGAATGGGTTGGAAGGGACCCCAAGGATCATAGAGCTCCAACCCCCCTGCCACAGGCAGGGCCACCAACCTCCAGGCCTGGATCTACACAAGGGTGCCCAGAGCCCCATCCAACCTGGCCTTGAACACTTCCAGGGACGGGGCATCCACTGCTTCTCTGGGCAGCCCATTCCAGCACCTCACCACTCTCTCTGTAAAAAACTGCCCCCTAATATCTAATCTAAACCTTCCCTCCTTTAGCTTTAGTCCATTCCCCCTTGTCCTGCCATTATCTGCCCTTTTAAAAAGTTGAATCCCTTCCTGAAAAAGTTGAATCCCCTCCTGAAACACAGGGTGTTGTGGAGATAAATGAATTTGTCAGTGAGATGCTCAGATTGTCTCGTTGGTTATTTGCCCCTTGTTTGATAGATTGCACCCTGCTTTCTGTGCACACAGCTTCACCCTGGCTATGGTTTCTATGCTTGTCTGGGGGAAGATGTATCTAAAAATGGTGGATTTTTTTTGGACCTTTTAAATTCTGGTTGGGGTGGTTCCATCCTGCAGGTTGCATTCACTGGGGACTTGGATGTTTCCAGTCAGCACCACATGAAGTGTCCAGCCCTGCTGCAGGTTCTTCTTGCCATGCTGCTGCTCATTTTCTCTCTTTGACTTGCCTGCCTACAGCCTCCATCTCCCTTCATCTGGGAGAGACCTTCCAGCTTTCTGCCAGGATTCAGAGCTGGCATACAGTACCCTCCCAGGATGATTCTTTCCATCTTCTCCTTTCACTCCTGACTTATTGGGCTCCATCAGCGGAGGGGTGGCAGCAGGGACAGGGAGGTGATTGTCCCTCTCCACTCTGCCCTCATGAGGCCCCATCTGGAGTCCTGTGTCCAGATCTGGGGCCCCCAATACAAGAAAGATGTGGAACTGTTGGAGAGGGTTCAGAGGAGGCTATGAGGATGATTAGAGGGCTGGAGCACCTGCCCTACAAAGAGAGGCTGAGGGAGCTGGGCTTGTTCAGCCTGGAGAAGAGAAGGCTGCGGGGGGCCCTCATTTCAGCCTGCCAGTCCCTGAAGGGAGCTTATAAGCAGGAGGGGATTCAACTTTTTAAAAGGGCAGATAATGGCAGGACCAAGGGGAATGGACTAAAGCTAAAGGAGGGAAGGTTTAGGTCAGATATTAGGGGGAAGTTTTTTACAGAAAGAGTGGTGAGGTGCTGGAACAGGCTGCCCAGAGAAGTAGTGGATGCCCCATCCCTGGCAGTGTTCAAGGCCAGGTTGGATGGGGCCCTGGGCAAGCTTGTGTAGATCCAGGCCTGGAGGTTGGTGGCCCTGCCTGTGGCAGGGGGGGTGGAGCTCTATGATCCTTGGGGTCCCCTCCAACCCAGACCATTCTATGATTCTATGAATCCCAGAACAAGTGGTAGATATTATATGGTTTAGAACAAGTCTAGAATGCCATGAGCAAGCTGCCCTATGCTCCCTATTCCTGTGCTCCAAGCTATTCCTAAGTTTTGAAAGCCATAAGGCCATTCTGTGTACACAGACCCTGTGAATGCATTCCCACCTTTCTCCTCCCCCTTGCCCTTTTAGTGGGACGTGGAAAGTCTGGCCACCCTTCAGGAAGGGAAAGGCTCCTCACATCTGCACTGAAGCAGCCGCCTTCCCTTCCCTCCTCCACATGAGCCATTTAAAAACAAATGTTACCCTGTAATGCAGACTTTGCTAAAGCATCTGTTTCTTCCCTGGAGCTCTGGAAAAATGTGATGGATATGATGAGTTTGTGAGAGTCTGCCTGGAAACTGCATGTTAGAAGATTAATTCAAAATGCATGTCTCTGACAGCTCCTATTTATACCTACATCAAGGTCCATATTGTCCCTCTTGTGTTATGCCACCTCCCCTGTCAGTTCCTTGAGCAGTTGGCTCTCCCCTTCTTGCACATAGTTCCCAGTGTCTTGTCCAGGAAGCACAGAGTACAACGGGTCGCTGCCAGTGACAGAAAGCACCTGGGAAGGTGTTAGTTTGTGTGGCCTTACCTCAGGGATCCTGCCCTGTTTGGGCAGCCTGTGTTCATGCCGGGCTGAGGCTGTCACCGTGATGAGCTGTGTGGGGCAGGAGGCTGCAGGCCCTCAGGGATGGCTGTGTCCCTGTTCAAAATGGCATCGGGCAGGTGAGCAGGCTCCTCCTGATGTGTGGGTGCTTGAGTGGTGTCATGGGAGAGGCCTTTCAGAGGTGTGGGTAAGGCCATTATAAGTTGTCCCTTGAAAACAGGAGTGTTCTATACTTGCCTGTAACTTTAGTGACTGATTCAGTGCTTCAGGCTCTCTGAAAGCTGGCACTGCCTCACTGAGAGGGAAAAGAGAGGATCCCAGCTCAGCAGCTAAGAATTCCCATGAGTGGCAGTTACCAGGTCAACAGCAATAGAGCAACCCTTGATATTAACACTTGGTAAGCTAGGAAAACAGGCTCTATGGGGTGTCATTCTTTTTCTAACATTATAAAGGAAGCATTTCTTTTTCTAGCATTTTTCAGATGCTGGAGAACAGCAATATTTTGTGTGGAATTACCTGTTAGCAACGTTTCTGCTTCTCTGCAGCACAGTGACATTGCCTTTATCCTCTAGAAGCAATGGAAAATGATAAATGAGGGTAACAAGCATCAGTCTAAAGTGAAAACTAAATCTCTAGCTGTACGATTCTTGTTGTATTCGTTCTGGTCAGGGGTTGGTTTGTTCATTTATTTTCTGGGAAAAAGTGTCTCTTTTCCTTGGCCTCCTGAGGATCAGAAAACACAATTGAAACTCACTTGGAGTAGCCTCTTTCAGACTTAGCAAAGAACAGTAGGCACAGCCTTTAGGGATGTAGATTGCTTATTTTCCTTAATTGCTTCCCAATCAGAAATTGGATGAACCTTCGGGATGCAGAAACAGGGAAAATCCTCTGGCAAGGAACAGAAGATCTATCTGTACCTGGAGTGGAGCATGAAGGTACTGTGTGGCCTTGCTGTATGTTTTGGGGCTGGGTGGTCATGTATGGCTGGATCACCAGAGCTGCAAGCGTACCCCTGCTTTGAAGGACAGATGTCCTGGCTGTGACTTGACAGCTTCAGAGATTTCCACCATAATAACCTGGGGACACGTGGAGAAGGGTGGGAGTGGATCAGTGGCTGGCAAAGGGGAAGAGTTAAACAGTGCTAGCAGGGAGCTCAGCTGGGGAAGCAGTAAGTGCCCAACCTTTGCTTGGCTGAGTGTTGGTTCCAAAATGAAAAGTATAAAAATATACTGACTTTTCTCAGTAACAACAGGGTTTAGTTGAGGTAGAGGTCAAGTGGAGAGCCAGTGAGGAAGAAGCATGCACAGTTATTACCTTGCCTGGCCACAACTGTCCCAATATACTCCTGCACTAAATTTGCCCTGTGCTTTAAAATGGCACATTTGCTCTACTCTCCTGTCCCTCTGCCATCGCTAGGAAGGCCTCATGCCCTTCCACTTCTGTCCCAGCTGAGTAGCACAGGACTTCCCTTGGATAGCTCACATTCCTTGCCAAGAGCTTTGCTTTGGCTCTGTGAAGAGTCTGACCTCACTGAATTAATTTTGAATGCTTTCCATTATGTGAGTACCACAGCTGATCTCCAGTAAGTGGAGTGAACTTGATAATTTCATTATGCTGGTGACATTGATGTATTTTTGGTTAAACATCAAGGACTGAGTTCTGCCTGCCACTGCTAGGACTTACATCTCCCAGAAACTGGAAAGTGTCAGCCACCATATAAAGATCCTACTCTGCCCAGAGACCCTACAGAAGGTCTGAGGCAAAACACTGTGAGTGCAGTAGCCTTCTAGCAATATACCTGGTTTCAAAGCCAGCTAAAAGTGCAAGAGGAAACAAGCTGCCTTCTCCTCATTTGGTCCCCAGTCAGCATTCATCAGCTGTATGACAAAAGTTCATTAATGGGACCAGTTTGTCTCAACTTAAGAGGGGGCTGATGCCAGAATAGCAGATGCAGGTCAGAGCTAGAAGAAGGCAAAGCTGTGACTTGGTGGTTACTAAGAGCATTTCCGAAGCTTTGTCTCCTTCAGCCTTATCCATCCTCATACCAGTGCCCATAGGCCTTACCAGATAGTCACTCATGTCTGTTAGCCAAGGTGCCTGTATTAAAGAAAAACATTCCAGCACCTTTATATTCAACTGCAGAAAGCAATCAAAATGCAGCTTTCCAAAAAAAGTGTGGTAATTCATCAGTTCAATACTAAAGTTCTTAAACTGTGGGTTAGGGATGCTTTGCCTTGAAATAACCATGGAACAGGAGATGAGGAGAAATGAGGAATCAGGCTTTAGAAACCAGAAGAAAACCAGCTAAAAATATTCCAAATCTTCCAGGGTTTTGTGCTGTAAAAGCTTCTCCTTGGACACATGGCTAGTCTTTGAATCCTCCTCACTCCGTCTGTGTAGTGCTGCCATGGGTCAGCACACACAGCAGAAAGGCCGGCTTTTTGGGGGGTGGGCAGCTGGAGCTGTGCCTCAGGAGGGTTAGCTGTGTTGCCCCATTTCCCTCCTGCCATCTTTCTCGCTTTGGCAGATCATATCACCTCCCTGTGTCTCAGACTTTCCTCACATAGAAACCAGGAACCCTCACCTTCCTCAGAGGAGCTTGGGGAATTAATTAAAGCATACCCTGGCATGAGATGAATGCCCGTTGTACGAGGAATTAAGACCTTACCTGGTGTGCAGTTCAGCCATTCATCTAGAAGATGGATGACTGCAAACTGGAACAGGTGCAGAGAAGACCTATTAGGAGAAGCCACTGAAAAGATTAGGGAGGATGGTCTTCCTTAGGAGAAGAGAGGCAAAAAGCCATTCCTGTATGGCTTAGCAGGAAAAGAAGGCTGAGATGGATGCATAGATTATTCTCAATAAACAGGCTAAGAAAGGGGAGAGGTGTCCATCAGGGGATGATTATCTGGCTGTGAAAGGTGTGGGGAAATGCTCTTACAGTCCTGCAGCAGAAACGCTGAGGGCAAACAGTCAGGACTGTTTTAAAATGAAGGCCACATGTGTCTCAGAGTCATGATATAGTATTTGTGGCTCTGTGTGTGTGTGTTCTGTGGCCACTCAGGGCAAGTCATAGTCGAGATACAGCAAACAAAGAATCCAATAAACAGCAGAGTGAATAAAATACGTTTTCTTTAATCAGGGCTTCCATTTGCTGCTTAAGCAGGACTTCTGTGTGATTTAAGTACAGGTTTCTGTAAAAAAATGACCTCTCAAGTTTCAAATCATGCTACTGTATTCCTACCTAAGCTCACTACTTAGATTAAGTAAGAAGAATATTAATGTGGTATTGTATTGCTGCTGAAGCCTTACTATTAAACTGCTGGGAGCAGTGACAAAACACTGCCTGGGCACCTGAACCTGGAATTAACCATCTAAACCAACTTTTGGCAGCAGGAGCTTTCCCATGTCCCCAGTCAGCTCAGTTCAGTGACAGCACATTCAAAACTGGGAGGCAGTCTGGGAGAGGCAAAGCCATGACATTTGGTTTCTTCCAATATACAAGCAAATCTTGGAGTAAGCTGCTGAGGTCTAGCACTTGCAGAACCCCCAGTGTTGCTCCCACCACCACAGCCAGCTTTCACTCAGGAAATACAAATAATCCTTTCATTAGCTAAGAAAGGATGGAGTTTGAAATACAAAATAAGTTTGGCTGAGAAAGCTTGCTTTCTTACATGTCCCAGATACTTAAGGTAGTTTCAGTAAACTGTATGAACACATAATGCTATGGATATTTTAATTGAATTTCTGGTTTTTAGTAAATAAGAAATGTGTCACTCATCACTTTCTAATCTAATCAGAATCAAGTACCTGACTAAATGCATGTTAGCTATACAAGTGCTTAAATAAATGTGCAGGTGTATCCTCAAGTTAACAAAAAGCAGTAGGAAATTCAGGACAGAGCCTGTGCTTACCTGCATTTCAGCATGTTTTACAATGGAGATAACTGATGAGAATCAAAGTTCTTTCTCTTCTGTCTATTTAATGGAGAAGAAGAGGTATAAAAGTAAAATGAGTTTCAAGTAAACAAATTTCAAGTACAATTTTCTGCTTGATGGTATAAATGCCAATTAAAATCTCTTAGATCAGGGATTTAAAGACTACCCAGACCTACTTTTATTAAAAATAACCTTTTATTGTGTAGTTTTACAATATTAAAGCAAACATTCTCAGCAGTCTGTCTTGGGGATGAAAGGAACATAATTACTAAATTGCAGAATAGTTTTAACAAGTCATTTTACACTTAACTGCAATGGGATGGTTATTCACAACAGGCCATAGTCTGTACTTGTGAGGGCAGTAGAGGATGGTGCCATGCAGATTTCTAGCTGGAAAAAAAAAAAAGACTAAAAATAATTAGAGAGCTTTTACATTTAAAACTCTCCCCTTACTCTTTGAACTGTCTGGTTTACCTCTTTTTTTTCCCCTTTGTTTTTAAACAAACCACAGGCTGTGTACTTCTCCATGGGATAGGATGATAGCTTACCTTCTGTAACCCTCCAGCTCTCTAGGTTGGTTTCCTATCAAGGTCCTACCCCATTAAGCTGTTCTACATGAGATGGATTGGCCTGGGCTTTGGTAGACTCTTATTACAGCAGCAGCCCACTGTCAGCTCGTGGATGTTCTGAGGCGTTTTCCATTTAGGAATGGTTTGGCTCATAAAACACACACCAGCTGTATTCCCTCCCCTCTGTCTCCAATAAATTTACATGAAACATTTTTTAATACAAGGGAAGGGTTATGTACAATCACACCACTCAAGAAGGAGAGGCTTGGGAGGTTTTTAGTATGTTGACTCCCCCCATATTCTCCTCGTTAGGACCTTTCAGGATATTAATCAATGCTCCCAAACCATTCTTACTCCTCCACCTCTACAAACAAACCCAACTTACAAAACACCTCCCAGGTACTTTCCCCCTTGGAGCTGGTGCCTCACCTACTGCAGGAGCTCAGGTACATTGGATTGCCAAGTCACTCTCTCCCTTAAACTCTAGTTCGGTACTGGTTTTGCTGCCTGTGTGGGTCTCAGTGTTTGGGGAACTGAAATTCTGTGTTCTTGAACAGGATGACTTCCCAGAGCTGTGTGAGCTGGCTGAAGTAGTACAGCTGGGCTGAGAAACAGCCGTTTGTGGTTTGCTGGGGACGCAGGGTCTGAAAGGGAAGGAGAAGTGAGAAGGGGTAACACGCTTGGCGTGCTGAGCAGCCCTTCAGTTGCTTATTTCCTAAAGGCAAAATTTAAGTTACATCTGCTGTTTTGTCCTGAAGAACTGTAGGTTTTAGCTAAGGACCACGAGTCTGAGAGATTGTGTTGTGTCCCCAGTTCTGTCACAGGTTTCATTCTTGGCTCTGGCAAGGTACTTAAAACCTGTTTGCATCTTGGATCACACGCCTGCAAACATCAAAACAAAGCCCTTTGTGTTTGCATTTCTCCTGCTACTATGATCTTGTATGAGCACTAATCATTATTTCACAGTGTATTATAATAGCACCTGAAGCAGCTGGGTTTGTTTTATTGCATCCAGATAATGCTTCTTTGTGTGTTTCACAGCTCGAGTTCCTAAAAAAATCCTGAAATGCAAAGCAGTGTCTCGGGAGTTAAACTTTTCCTCAGCAGAACAAATGGAAAAATTCCGACTGGAACAGAAAGTTTATTTCAAAGGACAGTGTCTAGAAGGTATGTGTGTGCTGTGTGTGCAGGGAGTGACCCCCAGCATGGGGGATTAGAGAAACTAAAGTGGGTTGAACGTGGTGATTTTAATTTTTCAGAGTAGCGCTGAAGCGCTCCTGTTGTGGGGACTGATGGCTGCAGCATTAGGGATGGCATTTCATAAGTGTATTAACACTTGGTTACATAAGCAAAAAATCTGGGTAATCGTGCTCCAGGGCATAAAGCCACCACAGGCTGCCTGGGCAGGGAAATGGGCTATTTTAGAGCCACCCATTATGGGGATTCAGGAGTCTTCCTCACCCACCTCGCGCTGGCCACGCAGGCCTGACTGAAGGAGCCTCTGGTTTACCTTGGTTACAGCAGTGCCACCAGTGTTGTCTCTGTGACTCCTTAGCTGCACCTCTGATCTCCCTCACCGCAGTGTTAATCTGGGGTGGAGGAGGGGGAGATGAAGCTCTGAGCTNTGTGGTTTCCCCGTTCCTAATTAGGTGTGATGAAATTTCCACCGAACCCTAAGGAAGTGGGTGACTTTATCGTTGCCATCAGCTATTTTAGAAGGGGAGGGCAGGGTTCAGTGCAGTTTAAGCTGTACAAACTAATTTAAATGTAAAATGTTGGCAGGACAGTTTAGGGAGTTCCCCAGCCTGTCAGGTGAGAAGCAAAAGGGCCGTGTGTGGATTTTTATCTTCTTTCAAACGCCTCTGGATCTTCTGTTTTTTCTTTGCAGAATGGTTCTTTGAGTTCGGTTTTGTGATTCCTAACTCCACAAACACTTGGCAGTCCTTGATAGAGGCAGCACCTGAATCACAGATGATGCCAGCTAACGTTTTAACGTGAGTGCCTTGGGCTTACAGGATCTGAGAGCAGGCAAAGAAAAAAGCAGCGTGTGGCATTTCCGTGGGGGCCACGGTGGGAATGAAGTGAGGGAGCTGCTACCAACCCTGAATCACCCTCGCTGCTGCTAGCTGTGGGGAGATAAAAGGGGCTAAGCCAACCTCATTACCTTCTTTCCCATAGGTCCAATTTGCATTAATACAGCGATGAAAGTTTGGAGGAAGTGGAACTGATCCTTTATTAGAGTTGCTTAATTTTTGTGAAAGGTGAACCATGAAAGGATTTTCAAGTGCTTTGCAGCTTCATACCCCAACATCTAGGGTGGGGAGGGGGGGTGAGGGAAGGAGATGTTTGGGCCATTTTCCAATCCAGCTATCGATCACGGACTCTGGACCAAGGTGGTTGTTTTTCATGCCATGTATCACCCGTAGGAGCTGCTCCAGCACTTGTTTCATCACTGTACCATTTGCCAAGCTTTGTGGCTTTTAACATTGGATTATAAATGACGCATTAAGCCATATGCGGGTGTATCTGGGGATAGAACACCCTCAACAAGTAGGAACCAGTCCTTTTACCCTGACCTGTGATGGGGTTCATGCACCCTCAGAAACATCTGCTCCTGGCCACCCTTTGCCCACTGACTTCTGAACAGGTCAGCGATCGCTGGGACTCGTGTCACAACAACGCACCCCAGGCGTTGCGCTGAGAGAGCAGCAAGGCAGGAGCTTTGGTGGGGTGATGGAAAGGGCTCCTTGGGGGAGGCCCTGGGAAGCTGTAAGCGCCGACAGAAAGCTGCCCTCGCTGTAGTGTTCCTGGGGTGCTGGCAAGCACATGGGAGCATGTTGCCAGCAGAAACAGAGGAGTATGGGAATCCTCCTGCCAACACGAGGCAGACAGGGAGCAGCCAGTCTCACCGCAAGGTCACTGTGTCCTCTGGAAGACCTCCCTCTCCAGTGTTGTTCCCTGTCTGGAGGAAAGCCAGTCGCATAGAGGAGGCATCGGGATGGGAACTACCATCACTGATTTCTATTCACAGCACATTTCAAAGAGAGAGCGGACTCGGAAGAGAGCATCGCTGTTCGAATAGTGCTCCCTGGCACGATCTGCTCAGAGCCTCATAGGTGCTGCACACGTCCTCGGCTCCCAGAGCTGGTGGCTTTCAGTCAGTACAAGAGGAGCCAGATTTGGGAATAGGACTAAAGAAGCAATGACAAGTTGCTTTTGACCATCTCAGGAACTCAAGGTGTTTTCAGGACTGGGAGTCGCGAGAGCCCAGGCCTCAAGTGACCTTAAGGATTTTCCAGCATTCCAGTTTTCCTCTGGAGTCTGTCCACTTGTCGTGGTCAGCCCACATCTCTCTCCTATTCATGGAGGTGTCCTAAAGTCATTCTTGAGGCTTTTCAGTAGAATCACCAGAGCAAAGAAACCAGCTTTTTTCAGATGCCAAGACCTGGAGAGCCCCCTGCTTTTCAATATTCCCCAAAGACCTCATGTTTGTCTGGGTGTCTCCATAGCAGGAGAGAATGGGGATGTGGTATGTGGTGCTAACCAAGGCACTGAGAACATTCTCTGACATTTGAGTTCAAGCATTGTCCACGGCATGGAAAAAACCCTAATGCTCTTGCCAGGTTGAGCTTTACCAGCATGACAGATACGAAGAGCCACAGTGGAGATGAAACTACTGCCTTGATTTTCAAGAGCCTGGTTATTTGGGCACTGTCAGATCACACCACTTAGGTGCCCAAGTCCTGTGATGGCCCCAAAGTTCTTCCTTTTGTCTACTAAAATCTCTCAGTCAGCAACTCAGATCATCAGAGCTTTTGTCACCCCCCAAATCTACATTTCCATTGCAGTTTGCATAACATTTGCCTGTGTGTTTGCATTTAAGCCCTGCTAGAGGGAAATGACACACGGTCGGTTGAAGCAGCTTGTTCAGCAGTAGAGGACAGAGCTGGGGAATGAGAAAAGAATTCCCATCGGTTTCCACAACCCACCTCAGCAGAAAGGGGCCTGAAGCTGCTGGGACTGCTTGGCTATTTTTAGCAGTAGAAGCGAGCAGTTCTCTGGCTTTGAGCACTCTGAGCCTGCGTGGTGCTGAGCCCAAAAACGGGGCGACAAGGGAAGGGGGGGGACACTGCTCCACATAGGAATGCAGCGGGGAGACCCTGCAGCCCCCACATCAGTGGATGGTGCTCAGTGTATGTGGCTCCAAACCAAAGCTTGTGTCGAGGCGGGTAGGACCTCAGCCTGTGAGGGCACTGAGGGGGGCAGTCATCTGTTTGTATATTCTTCTAACCCCTCTTTTTCTCCTCTCTCCCTTCCGCAGCGGTAATGTTATTATAGAAACCAAATTCTATGACGACGACCTTCTCGTAAGCACTTCCAGAGTGAGACTTTTCTACGTTTGAGATGGGGCTTTTTGGAGCTGTTTTAGTTTTCCTCCATACAGTTCTTGGTGCAGAACCCCCCGACTATCCAGTGGAAGACACTCCCGTAGGCGGTGACCCTGGGGACCAGCTCAACGTGGGTTGTGACCTTTGCCCATCAGTTATTTTGCTTTCTCCTCTGACAAGACCAGACCAAACCCTCAGAGACAGGACCTGCCCAGCGATGCTCTGCGGAATAGAGGCTGTCTCTGAACACGGGCAAACGGTGGTCATGCAGACCCGATACTGTAAATTATGTTAGGTCTCATCCTTTGTACTTCTCTGGATCCTGGTACAATCCCCCACTTCCACTCAGCCCAAGCTCTCGGTGCGTTTCATTTTGGGGAGATTTAAGTTAACCTTCTCATTTCTCTCACGTTGTAGGTTTTAATCCTTTCACTGGATTTCTGTGTAACTGGTCCACACGTCCTCCTACCCTGAACTTGTAAAATAGACTGTGATATCACCTAATGTAATTAAAACAAATTTATCAATTAAAACATTCCTACCGTCCAAAGAAGGGAAGAAATAGTCGTTCTGTGCGTTTTCCTTTGTGTTACTAAAACTGCCTCACAATGGGCACAAACTCCTGTCACAAGCCAGCGGCAGGACGGGGCCTCCCACAGCCCCCAGAGCCCGGCTAAATTTCCCCTCCTCCAGCTGACCCCCCCCAGAAGAGGTTTCCTGACCACTCTGACCAAGGTTTCACCTTGGCCTCTTTTCTCTCTGTTAATCCCTTGGGGTAGTTTGTCCTGTTTGCCCAGTCGCTGCTCTGCTTTTCTCCGTTCCTGGGGATGCTCAAAGCCCTCTGGAAAACATGTGTTCCCTGTGGCACAGCTGGGCTGTGGCCACTGATGCCAGCGAACCCCACACATGTGTAGCTTGAGTACGATGGGCTTCTCAAGCCCTACTGCTGCTTTTTCTCCCGGTCATTTATCATTCTCTCCAGCACGTGTCAGTCTTGGCAAGGAGGCACCTCTGGCTCCTGCTCTTAGACATCACGGGCAGCTTTATGATTGCTCAGCAGCTTGGCCAGCCTGTCCTGTGGCTGGGCTCCATGTTCTCCAGGGAGTCACAGGGAAACGAAACGCGTCATTTCAGATCAGAGAAGCTCAGCGTTCCTTTCAGGTGAATCAAAGTTGGAGCATTAATCCACATGAGAAGAGCGTTACCCATTGTAGCAGCTTCCTCCTGAGGCCTCGCTGATGTGAGGCAGGGTTTTCCCAGCAGCATGGCCTGTCTTAGGCCAGGCATTATACCAAGAGATCAGCCACAACTGCCTTCTGTACCCTGCGTGAACAACAACCCTGCACTGGGGTTATCTCTAGCAAAGGGCCGAGACAAAAAGCATCCAAAAAGGAGGAAAATATAAAAGGTGGAGGGTCTGGAGAGCTGTGGCTCAGTGTCCCAGCCTGCTGGGCTCACAGGAGGTGTCTCCTTGGCTAAGCAGAGCTACGGCCCGGCACGGGGATGATCCCACAGGGGCTGACTCTTGCTGGTGCCTTTGCCCTGATGGCAAACAAGCACTGGGCCCCCGGCCTCGATTCGCCGGGCTGGCAAGGCAGGGATGCCCTTCCGGGGGGGCTGGCCACCATGCCAGAGGTCTCCGCAGAGGTTTAAGAGGCCACGGACACGCGTGGCTGCGACTCCCGCGGCGTGAGCTGTCCTGGGAGAGGGTCCCGGAGGGACGCGGATCCTGAGACGGTTCGAGGTGACCCTCCGGAGCCCCTGCCCGCCTGGCCTGGGCTGCCCCCGCGGGAGCAGCGGCTCTGCGGCGGGTCACTGCCGCCCTCAAGCGGCTCCCTGGGAAATGGCGGGTGCTCGCAAGTGCCCCGGGTCCGGGCCAGTCTCTCCAGTGCCCCGCTCCCCGCCGCGGGGCTCCGCCGCCCGTACAGCGCAATGGAGCAAGGGCCGGGGCCGGGGCCGGGGCCGGGGCCGGGGCCGGGGCCGGATCCAGCCAGCAGAAAGAACCCGGCGGGACGGGAGTAGGGGGGTACGGACACAGTGCGGTGTGACCGAGCCCAAATCCGGGCGAGGGCTCCACGGGTGCTCGGGGCAGGAGCCGGTGCCTGGCCCGGGCAGGAGGAGCTGAGGGTCCCCCTCCCGTGGAGCCCCACGGGGATTTGGGAACCCAGCGTGCTGCTCTCAGCCTGGCCCGGCCCCAGGGCAGCTCCGGGCTCGGCACCCGGGGCCATTGGCACCAGGCAGCAAAGGCTGCAGCAGAGGGAACAGTGGGGCTGGAGAGTGTGAGAGCAGGAGTGAGGGCAGGAGTGAGGGCAGGAAGGCATCTGTCACCTCTGCCACCACCCGCCATGTGCCCAGGGCAGGTTCTGGCCACGGCCTGCAGGCAGCCTCGTGCCCTCTCTGCACAAAGCTGGGTGTGTGGAGCTGTGGGAGTGACACGGGGATTCCCCCTGTGATTTACACCAAAACACCCCCCCAGAGCCTCACAGCCCTGGCAGGTGCCTTTGGGGAAGAGAAGCCTCTGGCAGCCTGGCCCATGCGCAAGTGCAGGGATGCATGGCGGCCAGAGGGATGGTTTTAATCTCAGGTGGGCCTGGCAGAGCCCGGGCACACAGTCAGATGCCACAGAGGCCCGTCAGGAAGCCAAGGAAGAAGGGAGAAGCAGGTGAGAGCTGGGGGAGGAGTGGCACGGAGAGATTCAGGGCAAAGCTTGTAAAAAGCAAATTTCACCCTTATTGCCCTTTAGCCACATCTTCACCTGGGACCCCCCAGCTGGGGTGCTGCAGAGCTGCTGGCTGGAGGCAGCACAAGAGGAGGGCGATGCACAACGCACTTTGGGCTTTAGGAGAGCTCTCTGCTTCATTTTGGGGTCCGTCACACCCACCCCATCTCCAGCCCTCCACAGAGGCTCCCCAAGATGCAGATGTCAAGATGGAAAACATCCACTGAGAGGACTCAGGGCTGCCCATGCAGTGAGAACTCAACCTTGGCTACGTCAGGATCTCACCCTGTGATGCTGGGACCCAGCCAGCTCCTCCGCAGCACACAGCAAGCACCGGGCTCTGACAGCCTCAGCACCCACCGCCCCCACCGCACCGCGGCCTTCCCGGGCCTCCACAGGGGCTCTGGGCTGCCCGATCACCCAGCAAAGCCAACTGGGGCTCAGCTGGCACGTTGCCCCAGATCTGCCCTGCCCAATAACGCTCAGACAGGGAAGCAGAGCCGTCCTAATGTGGTTAATTAGCTGATTCACGAAGGTTACCGGCAAACAAAAGGCGCACAAACAGCCCAGGGCCATGTTACCTTCGCTGCCTGCTTTGCTACTCTTACCTTCCCAGGCGCGTGGCAGCCTGTGGGGTCAGCACCCTCTTACCCAGCTCCGTCCTCCCCCAAGGCGGCACTGGTGTGGAAAAGGAGGGGTGAGGAAGATCGAGTCCCCCTGTACCTTTTGGGGGCAGAGCTCCTGCTCTGGCACCGCTGGAACAGCACAGGCAAAGCCCAAGCTGGGCCCTGAACTGCCCAGACACAGGGACCTCAAGGCTGCCAGGTGACTTTGACACAGTCCTATCCATCCCCAAAGACAGGAGGGCAGCTGGAGCAGCACTCAGGGGCTCCGTTTTCAGTCCAAGACACCCCGACTCCTCCCACCCTAGAGAGCCCCGGCCACCAGCCCCTCAGTGCTGTGGGACCCAGGTGCAATCCCCACTGGGGTTCAGCATATGCTTCACCTCACTGCACACACAACATCCATGGCAGTGCTGCCTGCCAGCAACCCCAACTCAGAGGGGAGCGGGGCCAGCCATCGCCATAGCCCCTCTCGCACAGCATCCTGTTCCTTTGGACCCAGCTCTGTGCCAGCATCCTCCCTGTGCCAAAATCCCACCAGCTCTCCCAAGGCCAGGTGGAGTGGAGATTACAGCAGGCACCCAGGGGGGTGAGAGGCAGTGAGCTGAGGGCATGAGGCAAGGGCAAGAGCCCAGAAAGCCGGTCTGGGAAGGGCTGCTCTGCCCAGGTATGGGGCAGGGTGACAAGCAATGGAATCTGCCTGTGGCAGCCGTGGAAGGAGGACGCCAAGAAGCCACAGGGATGCAGGAGGAAGCCGTGGGAGTGATGTGATGACCCTGACGGTGAGGAACTGACAGAGCCGGCGTCACCCGGCTGAGGAACAAAAGCGGCCAGGGGCGAGCGCAGCACCTGATGGCCGGGACGGGGCGGCTGAAGCCGGGCACGTGTGGCCGTCCCACGGTGCTGCCATGGCTCGGGGAGGGGGGAGGGAGCGGGGGGGAGCATTGGTGTGCCGGCCTTCCCCATCGCACGGCACTAGATGGTGCTGCAGTACAGCGGTATCGCCGGGGAGCGCCTGGTAGCCCTCGGCCCCGCGCCGGGGCACTGGGAGAGGCACCGAGGCCCGGTCCGCCCGGCGGGATCGCCCCGCGCTGAGGCACCGAACCCCGGGCCGGGCCCCCCGCGATACCAGCGCAGCGGGGTGAGGCGTCCCAGCATCTCCCGCACCCCCGCGCCCCGCAGCTGCCTTCACACCAGTTTTGGCTCTGCCCTCGCAGTTACCCGAGAGCCCGGGGCTGCGGGGAACTGCCCAGTGGGGCTCCCCACAGCCGAATAGAGCCCCCGGCCTTTGCCGGGGACCAGTCTGCTCTGTGGGGTGCGGCACAGGGGGCAGCAGACCCAGACCCATACTTGTCCCTCCCACAGCAAGGCCCCACAGCCCCACTCCTGCTCCCCTCCCCGAGGACACGGCTCCGGAGCTGCAGCCTTGCTCCCGCCGCCCATCCCGGGACAGGCCTTTGTGCTGGGGGTGTCCCCAAGGAAGCAGCACATCCTCCCCTTGGGGGTTAAGCAGGGCTGAGAGGAATTTGTCCCAGGAGAGAGAATCAGCCCCTGCATTGGCTGGGCTTTGAGTCTCCAGGGATCTGGCGGGGGCAGCTCTGCACCCATCCCTGCAGAGTGGGTGCCCCCCACAGCGTTTGGGAGCCACTCCAAGCCCTCACTGCTTTTGGGGCCTCACCCAGGAGCAGAGCCAATCCCAGGCAGGCTCAGCAGGCTCCCAGCCCCACACAGAACCCACTCCCTGCCGCTCCACCCAAGCCACATCCCTTCTCTGCCCATGGATCGTGGAGCTGGCAGTGCCCAGGCTGCCGGATGGCAAGCAGGTGGCTCCTACTTGCCATGGGCTGTTCTCAGCATCACCCACAGGTTGGGCACCAACCGAGCATCCAGATCTCCAGCTCTGGGCACAAGCTGCACCACCCCTGGCACCTCCTGGCCTTAGACATCAGAGGGGTGCTGGCTTCCAGCTCCCTGAAAGACAAGGCCCAGGAGCCTGCTCTGCCTGCAGCTAAGGGGAGGGGGCAGAGAGGTGCTCACCAAGCCCGGGACACCCCCATGCTCAGATTGAGCTGGAGGACCCTCACCTGACACCCAGCTGGCAGGCAGCGAGCAGCAGAGCCTCTCGCTTTCAGGCCTCGCCCCAGGACACACACAGACCCCATCCCTGGAGATTTACAGCCTGGGGTCTCCATCCCTGGGATTCCCCAAGGGCTAATTGGGTTGGGGTTTCCTAGCCCCAGCTGCCTGCCTCCTGCTGGCCCTTCTTGCAAAAGGGATGCAAGATCCTCTCTGGGTCCCAGTCTGCTCTGAACTGTGGCGCTCGCTGCTTCTTCCCAGGTCTCCTCCTGGGTCACATGTGGTGCAACGCCAGAGGGGCATCAAGCCCACCACCCCCACCCCTCCCTCCAGGGCTCCCCAGCCAGCCATGAACCAGAGTCATGGCTGAGGTCCCCTGCAGCCTTTCCTCCTGCCCTGTGGAGGGGACCAGCTCGGCCAGACAAGATGGAGCAGCCATGGGAGTGAGGAAGGATGGAGGATTCACAATGTCTGCACAAGAGGAGCCACCAGCACCCCAGAGCAAGGAAAAGATTGGGGAGGTGGCCCCAAGTAGACCTGGCAGCAGGGATTAGCATCCAGCTGGGCTTCAGATCTTAAGGACTTCCACTGGGCTGGGGACTGTCAAGTCAGGGTCCAGGCCCAGAGCTGCCCCAGCTCGCTGAGGGGGACAGGCTGTGGGGCACGTGACAGCCAAGGACCAGACAAGAACCAGATGCCCCACATCTGCTCTTCAGCTTGGGCCAGGCTCTCCTTCCTATACCAGACAGCTCTCGGGGCCAGTCCCCAAACATCCCTACACCATGCAGGAGCTGCACCTCCGCTACGTAGGATAAGCCAAGACTGGCCAAGGAGCCCAGGCTTCCCCAGCCCACTCCTGAGGGGTCTGCTCCCCCAGGACACCTTGTACCCTGAGCCAGGGGCAATTCTCTGCCAGAGGAACAGCTCTTTGTGCCTGTTTTCAACAGCAACACCCCAAAAGTGCTTCTGTGTCTGTGATCTTGAGGAGTCATGCCTGGAAGGCAGTTTCACTCAGACTTCAGTTGATGCCAATTATTTGCCCAGACACAAACTGCACCAGTAACCCAGCCCGTGTCTGGTTCAGAGTCCAGGCAGTTCCTGCCAGCTCCTCACAGGCAGCTCCTCTGCCAAGCCCTTGAGGTGCTCCAAGCTTCATGAAGGTTGTCAAGATGCAACAAGAAGAGTTTGGGATGAAAACTAACTGAAAGCTACAGCTGGTGCAGGATAAGCTTGAGCTGATGAAGCAGGTCCTACCCTACTAGGTGCAGGTGGTCAGGACTAGAGATAGGCCTGCTGGTCCAGACCCAACCCAGATGCCCACAGGGCACAAGCTCAGCCCCGCTGGTTGCCCTGGCTGGGACCTTGGGTAGCACAGCTCCATCAGTGCGCTGCATTTCAAGCTGACCACGTGGAAGTTGCTCTCAATTCACCTGGCTGTTCAAGCACACACGCGACACAGTTGCTCCAGTTGAGGTCCAGCCACAGCAGAGTCCTTGAGCAGGGCTGCCCTTGGTCAAAGCTGCCACCTGTACACATTAGCACAAAATCCTCCCAGGTCATATGAGGCACCTTGCAGCTCTCCCAACAGCTACGTTTGGGAGCTTCCTGGGCTATCTTCAGTGGTCAGAAGCCAGCTTGCACACACCACAACAGCTTCAGCCATTCACATCTGTGGTCCAACCAGGATTCAAATCCCCCATGGCACATGGGTCACACCTGCAGGCAAGGAGCAGCACAAGCAATGCTTCTGCTCCACAGGTTACAGACGAAGATGCGACCTGTGAAGCTCTAGGTGAGGGACCCAGCATCATGACACCATGCCTGAAGGCACACAACAGCCACATGCTCTTCACCTTCAGTCCTGCAGCATCAGCCCCCCATAGCACCTGGCTCTGTTCACTGGGCAGCAGTGGAGATCATCTTCTGCACACCAGAGGCAGGTGGGACTCCCCAGGTCCCAGCAGGCAGCCTCAGCACAAGGCAGGCTACTGCAGAGACCATTTCTGAGATCCTCAGAAGTACCTTCACAGTTGGTACAAGCCCTCTCCTGCTGAGGGGGACCTGCTGCTCCTGATGCCCATCCTGAGGCATCATAGAGGTAAGTAACCCCAGCAGCATTTTGGATTCACCCAGAAGGCCCTGAGCAGCACCTGTACCCAGCAAGATAAAGAGCCTCCCTCAAGCCTACATCTCCTCCAGACCTCACAAGCAGAAGGCTCTCTCAAACACAGCTCCTCCACCCTCAGACAGCCCCATCCTCAGGCAGAGCCCCAGCACTGAGGTGCCCTTATACCCCTCGGTGGGGTGTGGCTGCCCCTGATTGGCTGGCACAGCTGACAGGTGGCAGCTCCAGATTGGCTCAAAGGGGTCTCCCTCCCCCTGCCATTGGTGAGCTGTGGCTGCCAGGGGTGAGCCAGCAGCACAGACAGGTGGCAGCATGTGGTTGGCTGGGGGGGTTGTGTCAGGTGGCATACCAGGATTGGCCAGGCTGGGATGCTGCTTGATTCTGATTGGTGGAGGCAGCATGAGGCGGGGGGGGGGAGATGGAGGGTGGGAAGGGAGGGAGAGCTGGCAGCACAGGATTGGCTGTTCAGCTGTGCCAGGGCACAGGGATTGGCTGGAGCTGGGTGGCCAGCAGTGGGGCTGCAGAGGGGTTCCTTGCAGGGCCCATGGACTGAGCTGTGCCCAGTCTCAGCCCCTTGTGCTTGACCAGCTCATTCCCTCCCTGCTCCGTACCCAGGGCAGCATCTACCCTCTGTGCACCAAAGACACAGAAGCATGTCCAGGGGTTGGGGGGTAGGAGGGCTGCCAGACCCCCTGGGATTCATTGACGAGGGGTAGAGATGGAACACAGACACCAGGGCTACCCAGCCCTGCTGGAGGAGAGGGAGCAGTGCTTGGCCTCCCCGTTAACAGCGGCTGAGGGGCTCCTGGCTGCGGACTGGGCGCTCCACCAGCTTGCCCTCTCCCCACCCCCAACTGCTGCATGCCCTACCCATCACATGCCAGGAGCAGCCTCTAGTTTTACCCCACACCCATCTGAGGAGGGCCCCATGAGCCCAGGTTTTGGGGGGCTGGAGGCAGTGGGACAGGCCCTGCCCTGCAGTGGGTGCCAGTAAAGCCACCGCTCTCCCAAAACCCCCCATCAAGGAAACAAATTTGGGTTCCGGGGGCTTCATGCCAGCTGTACATGGAGGGTGCCCCTGTCTGGGCACCACAAGGAACCTGCTCTGAGCAGCTCCTCAGCTGCACAAGCTGATTTGAATAATTTGCCTCACAAAGCCGAAGCACCAACCCGGATTGCATGTCAGGCAGGGCCCATCACAGTGCACGAGCCACACACGAGGCCACCACAGCAGCAACATGGGCACAGCTCCCAGGCACCACCCAGCAGCATGGTGACAGTCAGTAGCACCATTTGCCCCTCCCGTGGTGTCACATCCCCTCAGGGACCTGAGAACAGCCGCTAATCGAATTGAGCGCTGGCCTGCTGGCCTGCAGCCCTGCCACCAGCAGCCAGCAGGCGATAGGGCCTGTGAATCGAGGCAGTAAATCTGATAAGCTATCAGGGAGGGCCACGATTAGTTGGATAATTAAGGACAAGGAGTGAGATTTTGAACTTACTTGCCACTGGTGTAAATAGAGAGTAAGGGACCTGACTGCTCCTGGGATGAGGCGGAGCCGTGACCCTCACACCCAGCACACTCAGTGCACCAGCTCCTCTTTTTTTTTTTTTTTAAAAGAACAGAGTAATGAAAATAATAATCACCCCCAGCACATGAATGCCAACTGTGAGGAGGAAACAAGACATCTGGCAAGGCTCCAGCAGGGCAAGGGGCTCGCTGGAGCTAGGCCGCAGTTTAGGAGGCACACGGCAAGTTCCTGTAACCCATCTCTGGAGCGGGGCAGGCTGCAGAGTCCTGAGCTCCAGCACCCTGGAGAAGGCAGAAGTTAGTAGGAGAAAGGTTAGGAGCAAAGCAGCAGAGGTCCAGGCTAAGCTACAGGCAGACAGACAGAGCCCAACCTGCCTCCCCCCTCCTCAAACCTCTGCTAACTCAGCATCCCAGGAGCTGCCAGGAAAGCTGCAGCATCCCTGGGGGACTGGCTCCAGGGGAACTCCTGTGAGCACTGCCTCCCCCTCCAGCACACATCCCACCCCACTGCTGGCAACGCTGTAAACAAGCTGGGGCAGCCTGAAGGAACAAGAGGCATTCACAGCCCCATGACATCACCCATCCACACCAGACACAGCCAGAGAGGGTTTCGGGATGAGCCACTTACCCTCCCTGCAGCAAGCAAGCAACCTCCAGCACTCCTGCCTAGCAGCACTGTACACCCCCCATACCAACAGATCCAGCTCACTCCCCTTCCGCCCAGATCTCCACTGGCTTCCTAGCCTAACCCACACACAGGGATCCCTGCAGTAAGCAGGACAGTGCAGAGGCTGCATGGGGACAGGGGTACAGCTCCCCACAGAGCACAGCCATGAGAAGAGGCTGCCCTGCCTCACACCCCCCACTGGAACCACAGCCCCCATAAACCCTTCCCCATCAACACCCTGCACCCACCCCCTCTGCCCTCTCTCCAACTCTGTTCCCAAAGCAAAGAAAGAAAGAAAGGGGAGAAAGAAATGCAAACGAAAACAAATGAAAACTAAAACAAAAAGCAGCAGTTGGGAGGCAGCCTTGTTAGGACAACTCAGCAAAATAAAATTCCGGTTTATTGTTGGACAACATTGTTTCACACATACATCAAACAGGCCAAAAAAAAAGAAAAAATAAAAATAAACAGCAACTTCATAGACAGAAAAAAAAAAAAGAAACCTTTTTATCTTTGGCCTTGCCACCTCATACAAACCACGATTCTATGGTACAGCTAAAGTACATACACAAAAAAAGTTACTGGAATGCTCGAATAAGATTGTAAATTTTTTTTTTTTGCATTTTTGTCTTTTTTTTAATTTTTTTTTTTACAAGGTTTTGTTTTATTCTCCTTTGAGATAAATGGTTTGGGCCTGGTCACACCACAAGTAAAGTCAGAGATAGGTAACAAGAGAGATAATACACTTCAAAGCCCCCCTTTTGGTCAATCCGAGATCACTTAAAAATGGCGGACCTCCTAACAATATGTACAAAAATATAAAATGTAAATAAAAAATACAAACAAATTCTCCTTTAAAGTACTTTTAAGAAAGAAAGCAGGGCCTTGAAGTTTTGGTGTTTGGGGGAGAAGGGGTCTGTGGGGGATGGGGAGGGTCTTTTCTCCCCGCTAACGGGCGAATTGTTTTGTATGTTGNGGTTTGAAAGGGAAGGGTCCCGAGGGTGACGAGGACGCGCTGGCCTTTTTTTGTTGGTTTGTTTTCCTCATTTAAAAAAAAAAATAATAATAATTTGCTGCCTAGTCATCTTCATCGGTTTTCTGCTTCTTGGGATCGACGTCGTCATCCTGAGGGGAAAGCAAAGCCGTCAGGAGAGGGGGAGAGGAAAGGAGCTGCCAAGGGAGTGGCAAGAGCCACATCAAGGCTAGCAGTGAGGGAGGAGAGGGTTGTGTCCCTCTCCCGCATCGGGGAGGAGGACAGAACATGAGCATCAACCCCCCATCATGCAAAACCCTCTTGCAGCCAGGGAGCCCGCAGGCATGCACACACCCTGTCCCACCTCGAGCGCCCTGGGGCTTCCCAACCCAGGGCCAGTGGCTCCATGCAGCAGGAGCAGGCACCCCCTAACCAGACCAACACACAAAGGGAACTGGGCCATGTCCCCAGGAAGCACGCTGGCAGGGTGTTCCAGCACCAGTGCCCAGCCCCACTGATGCTCCCCCCAAGCCCTCTGGGGAAACAGGTGGCTGTGAGGGGCTGGTTGCTCTTCCTACCTCATCATCCTCAGCTGCCCGTTTGCCTGTGGCTCCCTCAGCTTCATCATCTTCATCACCATCCTCTTCCTCACCTGCACACAGAGGAGGAAAGGGAAGGATGAGAGACCCTCGTGGGAGGTTACAGCACTGTGTGTCTCCCCTCTGGATTTAATTCTGGCTCAGCCCCACACTGCAATGCCCGGGGTCACATCTCCCCAGCTGGCACAGCCCCGGCTCTGGACAGACTGTGCCTGGAACATGGGGGCTCTTGGGGCAGCCCCCCACTGACATCACCCACCAAAGGGGAAAGACAGATGAGCAGCGCTGAGCCTGGCTCACATGGCATCTGTCCCACAGGCAACAGGACACACAACCAGCAGCTACCACGAGCACCTAAATCACAGTTAAAGGGGGGTGAAAAAAGGGAGAGGGGAAAAACCTCTTCCTAGTGGCTGCTCCGCCTAACCGCTCCAGATTACTTCTGCTTCCCTTCGCAGCTATTAGTCCATCTTTAATGAGTTAAGAGAGCCAGAACGCATTAGTTCTGAGTCAGAACACTTTCTAATTATCAGAAGAGCAAACAAATGCTACCAAGTTATCTTGCAGCCAGAGAGGATGAGCAGAGAGCTCTGGGCTTTGACCCACTTCGAGCTCAAGTAGGCCAGTGGATCAGAACGACCAAGTCTATCGCCTTTGGCCACTTTCGGGGGGGGTTCGAGGGCAAGACCAGAGGCCCCAGAGAAGGAACAACTTCTTGGCTCCCACGAGGAGTCTCTTGTGTAACAGGAGACCCTACTAAAACTTAGGGCGTTAAGGCCAGTAAGCTGGCTTTAAATCACCACCACGAGCCACACGAATAGACAGCCGGGGGGATTAAGGTCAGCCCATCCTCCCGGCCCCTCTCCGGGGTGCGTGCCCAGCCATGGCGTGGCCCATGCAGCAGGAAGGGCCAAGATTAGCTCCCGGCGATGGATCAACACCCCGGCAGCCATCACATGCACCGGGCCGGCCGGCAGGTCAGGTGACAGTGCCAAGCTGATTGGGGGCATTTTTAGTTCTTTGAGCTGCTTTAAGCAAAGCAAATAATGAGATGGGACGGGGAGAAGGGTGAGAAAAATATACTCTCAAGCTCCCCTCTGCTGTCCAACTGGGATGGAGTTTGGCCACAAGGGTCAGGGGGAAGCCTGATGCAAGCTGCACTCACTGCCCTTAAATCTCTGTTCAGCTGCTCAGGTGCAGCTTTCTGGTAGGGATCACCTGAGGGCAGTGGGCATGGACAGAGCCATGCAGCATCTCATCAAGGCACCCACACCTCCGAGCGCTGCATGCCAAACTGTGCCTGCACTCGGTGAGCTGGGAGGTGCAGGGCTGGCACTGTGGGACCAAAGCTCCCCAGGCTTGTCACAGCAGTATCCAAGCAACACTTCTTCCACCCTGCACACACACGTCTGCAGCACATGCAGCCCCTTCCTGCCCAAGGGGAGCAGGAAGAGGCAAGTTGTTTCCCCCCACCTCCAATCTCGTAGCAGGGCTGGAGGTAACTGAGCTCAGGTCAGCACACTGTAGCACTGTGCTGTTCCCAAGGGTTTAAATCTCAAGTATGAGCAAGGCCACAGTTCCCAGATTCTCCTAGCGAGCCAGCTCCCAGCAATGGGCACAGCAGACTGCTGAGAGCAGAGCACTATCCCAAAGGAGGCAGCTCTCACCACTCACACAGAACAGGCACTGGCATTAACGGTCCTTAAATTTCCAGCCCCATCCCTGTCCCTAAAACTAACCATGAGGTTAGTAGGTCAGCACGTAAACAGAAAATTTACAAGGGATTAACGTAGTAACAGCTAATCAAGGGCCCGAGTTCATTTCGGCATAGCAAGAACAGTTCTCTCCCAGCCTTAAGGAGTGATAAAAATAAACAATGTTATTCATCCAAGCAGATCTGGGGAAAAAAAATAATAGCGGGGAGGGCGAGAAGTGATTCGGCAAGTTACTGCTGGATTTCTGCTGGCTCCTGCCAAAACCCACTTCCAGGCTGGGTCGGGTGAGGAAGCAGGGGAGGGCAGGGAAGGTTCAAAGCAAGGCTGTCCACTCCCGTTGAAGGAGCGGGGGAGAGCCGCCGGTTCCTCTGCCTACTTCCACATGGCATCCACCCTGGCAAAAAGCTGGGAGAGGAGACTGCATCAGCCCCTCCTGCATGGTGCTCCTGCCCTTGTCCTGGGCCAAGACACAGCCACGCAGGGCTGTCCCTGTCCCATCCCACCAGCTGGCACGCGTTGCCTGCAGCGGCCGTTCCGATCACAGGAGTCAAGGGCAGGTTTTACTACTCGCACGAAAGGGCTAATGCGCTTATTCAGCGCCACAGTACGGGGCCCTCTGGCCCAGAGGAAGGAAGGAATCTGCCCTCAACCTGCTGGAAGGGATTCAAGGCTGACTTCACTCGGAGCATCAATGGCTTCGGCAAGCGAGGAAGGACTGAGCCTGGGTGGCGAGAGCCACCTGGCTGCAGCCGCGAGGGGGAGATGCTGCTCTCAGCTCTCCACGGCTTCCCCGGAGTCTGCTGGGAGTCTGGTGTCCAGGGCAGGACCCAGCCATGGGATGGGGGCAGGGGGAACAAAGAAAGTTACCATCACCCTCTTCCTCCTCGTCCTCTTCCTCGCCACCTTCCTCTTCCTCTTCATCTACTTCATTGTCCGCCTCCTGCTCTCCATTTTCCTCGTTCTCCTTGGCAAGACAAAACATCACTTAACAAAAATGCACTGGGGAAGGGAGAAGGGGGAAGAGATGTTCAGCAGAAGTGCGCGTCCCCACCTTTCCTGCCTAAAGCAAAGCACCAGCCCACCAAAGACCCAGGCATGCATCCCGCTTCCTGCCTTGCCTCTGCAGCACACAGGGCAGCCCAGACACCAAGGATCAAGTCTTGATTAACTTGGGACTGCAGCTCCAAGGGGCAAAGGCTGAAGAGGCTCTTGTGACACATCAAAATGCAGAGGCAAGTTTCCCCCAGCACAGTAAAAATAGGAAGCCAACCAGTCTACTTGTGCACAATGCATTTTCCCCCTTCCACTCGTTGTAATGCTGTAAGCCCAGGGGTTTGGTGGCAGGTTCTTTTCCCACCCTCTCCTTCCTCTCTTCCAGTGCATAGGAAGGTGGTGGCACTAGATGCAGCCTCACATGGCTTTCGGTGAGGATATCCAAGCCCAGCCCTTCCCTTCTGCACACAGATGGGCTGCCCACAGGCTGGGCAGCATCTGTTGGATGTGAACCCCAAAGGCTGGTGGTACAGTGTTGCCACTCAGAGGGGTCCCCTCTCAGTCAGGATTGGGGACAAGCTCGCAACAAAAGCAAGGAAGGAGGGGAAAACAAAGGCACTGGTGTAAGAGCCACTTCTCTCTACAGATCATAGCCATACTCACAGCGTTGCCGTTGGCTGGTGCATCTCTGCCATTTTCTGTTTCTTCAACAACTTCCTTCTTCTCTTTTAGATCCTGAAAGGAGCAGAAAAGCAGAGAAGTCACCCCCATTCCAAGTGCTTGAGAGTCAAAGAAACTGCAAATCAGGTGTGGGGGGAAAAAAAAAAAAAAGTAGTCCATGACTGATTTGCTCTGTGATTTGGTCGCCACATCCTGGCTCCTCCTTAGGAACAGAGCGTGGGGGCGAATCTCAATCCCAGTCAGCCTTGCCAGAGAGCAGCTATCTAAAAAAGAGACTGCTCTGTTGCACCTCTGAGCTCCCAAACACACAGAGCTGGCCGTCTGCATATGCTCAACAGCAGCAGAGCTGGCCGACTGCCCATCTTAGCACAGTCCATGCAAGCTCCTGCAATGCCACGGAGAGCCGGCAGCACCGTCCAACATACAGGCTCCACCACCCCAGGGCTGCGGACATCCACGGCTGCTCGGTACTGCCACAGCAGGAATAAATCCCAGGGACTCATTAGCAGAGACTGTGGTCTCTGCCCTGCCTGGTGAAAATTATACAGCAAATATTACACGCCTGGTTTTCCTCGCAGTGGCAGAGAGGAGACTCCTGAATCCAGCTCACAGCTCTAACTGTAACAGGATGGGGTGGGGGAAGAAGTCTATTTTTACACTGCTCCAAGAGCGGTGCCTGGCTAGTTTGGTTCAAATCTCCACCATGATCCGAGCGAGAGTGTGTGTTTTCTGCTATTGATCACTGTCAAAATGTCATGCCAAGTTGCTCGGCAAACAGGCTGAGAGGATCCAACTTTATGTTCCTGCATAAAGAACACTTGGATTTAACACTGGCATCTCTGCTCGCATCCTCCTCCCCTTCTGTTCCTCCATCAGCTGGAGGAAGATCCTTCAGCACAAGTATTATCCCAGCCAAGGAAAGCAGAGAGGCCCTTCCCTGGGGCCAGCGGCACAGCCACACAGCCGGCTTCGGCAGCGACCGCGAGGTGTTTAGAAGTTGCTGGCAGCTCCCTCCTTCACTGCAGCAGCGAGTGGCTTTGCCCCCCTCCTGCCTGCCCTTTGCGGCTGCCTCACAGCCCGCAGCGAGTGGGCACTTTCACTCGTACCGAGCCACCATCACTTCCTTGTAGGAACACCAGTGGGTAAGAGCACGCAGCCTTGGCCCTGCTAGTGCGACTGCTGCTGTTTTGGGAAGGTTTTAACATCCTGTACGCTGCTCAGGATAGACAGCGTGGGGGGTTTTAGGGCACTGGGTCATTTAAAGCACTTGGACAGGCGCACAGAGGCTGCTGGTGCACCAAGGAAAGACTTTCTCTGGAAACAAGCTATGTGGCTCAAACACCTGTCGATCGAACCTCACCAAACCAAACCAGCATCCCAGGAGCCTGGGTGAAGCAAAAGCCACAAGCTCACTCCACCTCCTCTCACAGCTCACACACAAATCCCAGGCCACCTCCTCCACACTGCCCAGGTCCACCCCGGTATAACCCGCCAACTGCTCACGCTCCCCTACTCCACAGGGGCTGATCATCACTGTTCCATTTAACCTCTTGTGTACCATCAGGCTGCTGCATTCGGCAGCTGCCGCCTCCCATCAGGCCAAGGAGCACAAGGGCAACAAAGCGTGTCTCCAGTTCAACGCGGAGCAAACCCAGCAGTCAGTTTCCACATCTCACCATGCCCAATGGGCCTCGCTAAAGATTCACTCACAAAATAGAAGTGGTTCTCCCGTTGAAAGAACAAACTCATTCTTGAGGATTTCAGCTGGACACATCTCCATCCCTGACCTTTCCCACACGGCTGAAGACGCTCTCAGTTTAAGGACCATCAGGATGCCAGGTCATGAAGCCTGTGCTAGCACCAGGGCTGCAGACAGGACCGCAGCTTCTCCCTTTCCCCGGGCCCAGTCCAACACAAACAGATGTGCACGGCAGCCTCCAGAGCAGGAGCCCGCGCAGCAGCGCTGCTTTAGCTCCAGCGCTTTGACAGCGCCTCTAATTATAGGTGTGGCGAGGCTGTTTGTCCATAAAATAGCAGCGGGGTTTAGTCATAGGCCGGCTGCCCGGGGAGATCTACCTTCGCTGCTGCTCCGCCAGCGCGGCCACTGCCCGTGGGGCTGCGGCCTCCAGCGGGGACAGAGAAGGACACACACCCACACCCCCGCTCCAGCACGGAGCCGCATCCGTTCCCCCGGG
>VZTU01007362.1:6675-63829 GCA_013400835.1 Zapornia atra
GGTGGGAGGAAGCAGAGTCCGACCCGAGCGCTCTGCTGAGCACGTTTTTCCAGCTGAACAGCAGCGTGTGCTGCGCTCCTGCAGAGTCACTCTGCAGTCTGCAGGGCATGGCTGCGCTGGAAGGGATCCGCCGGCGAGAGGGAGGGTGCAGGGGGCTGCTTATCTCCCCTCCTTTCCTGGTAGTCATTGGGCTTTTTTGACTCGCCTGTTGGATGCATGTGTTGGGGAGAACAGGGGGTTTTCAGGGCTAGATAAAGTTAGGTTTTAAAAAGCCTGAAACACTGAAAAGAGAGGTGAGTTTTTCCTGACCAAATATGTGGGGAAACAAGTATGAAATGGGAAAAGCCACAAAAATGAGGAAAGGTTAGAGTTTTGTTGATGGGAAAGTAAGAGAAAAGGCGTGTGGGGAGGTAGGTGTCTTACCTGCCTGGTAACTCGGAGCTGCTCCCAGAAGGTGGGTTTGCTGCTCCATACTTAGAGCGCTCTCTCTAAACAGTTTATTTGTAATGCAGATTGGGCAATCACGCTGAATTCACTCTGGGTTGGTTTGGGGTTTGGTGGGGGTTCTTTTGTTTGTGTTTTTTACATAACTGTGCTTTTGAAAGCTGCTGGTCATCGATGCGAAAGAGTGACTATTAATTTACCAAATTTTAGTTACCAGGGTATCTGGTTTGCACACTTACAGATGATGAAGCCAGTGATGGAATGAAATAGTGAGAACATATGGTTAATAATCATCACTCAAATGTTTGATAAGCCAACATTAATTTCACTTCCAACTACAGGAAATTAATTTCTTCAGATTCTCCAAGGTCAGATACTCCATTTTTTTTGCATTGCATGCTGCAAAAGAAGCACCGAGTTTACTCTTGCAAGACACCAAGGATTCTCACCACAGTCACTTTCTAGCTTCACTGTAGCCCTTTCTAATAATCACAGAGTCAGCACAGCAGCAATGCCTGTTGACATCTGCTCTCCTGGCCTTGCAGAGCAAGCCTATGGAAAATTAAGACCTGATGGTAATTAAAAATAGCAGTGCCTCATCCAGCACAAAGAGAGATATGTAAAGGAGTGACCAAAGCACTTTGCTCTACCTGTGGGCCTCCAGATGGGCTTGTGTTGGCTGCTACAAAGCTGTGCAAGGGGGCAAGTAAAGGGAAAACCAGAGCAAAGAGTTAAGTGTAAAGAGTGACACCGGCGAGCATGATGCTGATGAATGATGTGACCATGGCAGCAGATACTGAAATGGGGAGATGCACATCCCAAAAATGTTGCTGGAGGTTTCACTCTGACTGAAACAGAAGTGATAGGATATTTGTGTACAAGATCCCACCCCACAATACAGAAAAGCGAATCACGGAGGTGTCTCCACCATGTGCTCAGATGACAAAGCATGAGACTATGCTGTCTGTAATCATATTAAATTTCACTTCCCAACTCCCAGCTAAACCTTGAGAGCTCAGGGGAATACCTAATATGACCTAATGCATCTTCTGAGTGCTCAGAAATCCTCTGCCACTGCAGAGGGTCTTACACAGAGCTGAACAAAGGGGAACTGATGTCTTCTGGCTTTCCAGTCTCAGGTCAGACCTCTTCCAGTTTCCCTCTGCCCCCTTTTTTTTTAATCAGTGACATTTGTGTGCTGTGCAGGGAGAAATTTGCTGTAAGTGGCCAGTGTTTTTAAAAAGTAAAATTAAACCTGTAAATACAACTGTGAAGATGATGTGGAAGAGACATGGCAAATTTCAGGCAGGCAACCCTCCTAAACTTCAGGTGGAGCAGAAATCTAGTTGTTCTAATTAACAGCAGAGAAGTGGAACCAAACAAGGATGGAGTTTGGAGGGTGATTGGAAAATCTGAGTGTTTGATTAAAACCAATCAGATACCCTGGATGGGAGGCGGGGAGCATCTCAGGCTGTGAGTCTGATGATTTCTAAATCAGTTAAGAGATTTAATTATGTTGTCTTCACTGTGCTGCATTGTGTATCCTATAGACCCCCTGCTTGGCCCTCTGCCTGCAGCCCTAAGGTGGAAAGAGCCTTGCAATTTTGAGTTTTCTGGGGTTTTCACAGGGATTTATGGCATCCCTGCCTAATTTTATGGGGCATATCAGTGACAGTGGGGCTTTTGAGGAGCTGGGGGAGGACCCTCTTTTGTGGAGAGGCTGGGTTTCTGGCTGTGGTAATGGATCCTTCTCTCTAGAGGGATCTGTCTTGCTCACTTAATGTGCACGCAGGGAAGCAGTGTGCAGTCACCCTTGTCAGAGGGAAGCTCTGTCCTGCGTTAGTTTCTGCAGTGGGATCTAGTTTGCTTCTGGGCCGTACCAGAGTGATTCCTGTGTTTCACTGAGAGTCTTTGAGGCAGGTTGGTTTTGATTTGCTGTGCCTGAAGTCTTACTGTCTGTTCAATAACCAAGTAGATTAAGGAACAGTTTGAGCAGGGTGACTGTGGTGGTCGGGCTCAGGCTCAATGTAGTGTTGCCAGAGACCTTCTGCAGTGTCACTTCAGGCTTACCCATGATTAAAGGATGTGAAGCAGAGAGCTGGGTCACCAGCTGCTTCATGGGAACAGTAATCGGGCACCTTTAGGGTGCCATGTACTTTCTCTGTGGCTTATCGTTGGCTGCGTAAATAGGAGTTAGGGCTTGTGGTTGGAGCAGTGACACTTTGCTGCTTGTCCCTTTTGGAGATGAGGGAAGAAGGGGTTAATGGGAGAGAACACCCAGTGTTTGTTCTCTCCACTGTGAGCACTGATAAGTGGATGGGAGAAAAAACAGCCCTGACCTTACAGTTACTCCTTGTGTGCCTGTGTGTATGTGAGTGCTGGATTCACCGTGCTGTTTGGAGAGCTCTCATTTCTTTTCTGGTCAGACTGACCAGATGCCTTCCCCAGCACCCTTTTGGCATCTCTGCTGCTTGGAGAAGAAACCCGGACCCCCTTCTAAGTGGATCTAGGAAAAGTGCTGTTGCTGGGCACAGTTCTGGTCCCGTTGGTGACTCTGTTCAGCCAGAGTTGCAGCCCTACGTGGTCAGCTCTGCTCCCCTTCTGTCTGGAAGAGACTGAACATCAGCATTAAGGTACAGATTTAACTTGGTGTGTGGTGTGAAGTTAAATCTAGGGAGCTATCTCAGACAGATAATGCTCTGGTTTTGGAGTAGGTGATTTTTTCCAGGGGTGTTCCTCTTGCAGCTGGGTGATGCTGGAAATCTTCATCCATTTTCAAGCCCATGAAGTTAGGAGAGGCACCCCAGCTGTGCTTCACCAAAACCACAGTCATTTATACACCAAAAATCTTATTTCAAGCGTTTGTTTCCATGTGGTTTGTGGGAAATGAATGCTAGAGCTTACATTGGCTGTAGCTTTTCAGCCTCTTAATGTAGGTGATGGAGTTGTCTGAGAAGGAATCCAGCCACTCCTCTGGATAAAGAGCAGAAGACTGCTTACCAGCATCCAGTGGTCTGGGTACCCTTGCAGAGAAGCTGATTTGGGAGCTGCTAAACTCTTCTGTAGCTTTTTATCTTTTTCTTGCACAGAACTTATGGGTGTCTTAGGTTAGGGTTGCTCTAACTGGATTGGATATTTTACCAGTTTCAAGCTTCGAGGGGGCAAAGATACTTCTTATTACAGTAGCTGAGTATTGCTCAGATGTGTGAGGGGTGTTTGCATGGACCTAGCAGTTGGGGAGTGTTGGGAAGATCTGGGTGGCTGAGAGCTGGACCCTCCCTGAGCCTGCTTGGCAGGTAATAAAGGAGGGGAGCAGGAAGCGAGCAAGATTTTGGGAGGGATGTAATTGGCTATGTTAATCTTTGGGTTTGGGGTTTCTTGCTTTGCTACTTTTTCCTAGAAGGGGGCGAGGTCTGCTCCGTTAAGTGTTGCTTTGAAGAGGCCTGTAACTCTGTCAGGAACCTGTGCAGGTACTGCCCTGGCCTCTCATGGGAGTGGAAGAGACTCAAGCAGAGCTGGTCTCTTGGCAGCAGATGCTGGACTGTGTAACTTGGACCTTTTCCTTGCCTGAGGTGTTTGCACTGGGAGGGCTGCTGTCATAGCCAGAGAAGCAGAACTGAATTGTCCTGGCTGGGTGGCGGGTCAGGTTAGGAGAGACCCCCCAGCAATCCTGCTGTCCACCAGCATTTCCCTTCCCTGTCTTCCTCCTGGGCAGCCAGTGGAGCCCTGCAGCTTTCAAGCCTTGGTGACTGAGCTCTGCTTGAGTATCAGCTGCTGAGTCCCCATGTGACCTTGGAGAGGTCATTTTTTTGCTGACACACGAGTCTTTTTGTCTGCAAAATGTAGAAGATTATTGAGTTACGGCTTCATGGGTCGAAAGCCAGATCAAATCAGCTGGTGCCTTCCTGGAGCAGTGGCAGTGTGGATGGACCCTGTGTCCTGCTGGACTGGCCAAGGAGCATGCCATCGTGTATGCTTGTATCTGTGTGTGCAGAGGAGCGGCCCTCGCTCAGCACACTGGTGCAGTGGTGCCTGTCTGTGTTTTGGTGACAGGCAGGTGACATAAAGTGCACTGAGGATGTTTTTTTCCCCTGGTCTGGAGAGCAGAAGGGCGATTGCAGTGGAGGGTGATGGGTTGTGGGGAGCTGGTTCTCGCTGGTGCTGAGCCTGTGGCTGTGCTGCCCCTCTCGGCAGTTAGGGCTGTGGGTTGCTGTAATAACGAGTCAGCATTTCTCTTGCATCAGGGCTAATTGAGCTGCTGTTCAGCTGCTGTATCCTGGGCCCTGCTGGGAAGAAGCAGTGTCTGTGACGGAAGAGGGGCACTGGTGACAGGAGGGCTGGGGATTGGGAGCAGGTGATGGAGGTCCCTTCTTGGCCATAGCTCCTGAGTGGGGAGAAGGCAGGCTTGCTGTGAGGGTGTTCAGATTTGTCACTGAAGTACAGCTGGTGGCAGACCCCAGTTAGCAGTGGGCTTCTGCAGTGAGCAGAGTAGCAGTGGAGGGGAGATACGGGCTTGTAACTGGGGTAGGCTTTTTGGACCTGTCCCAGATACCGGAATAGCAGCAGTGGCCAGATAGCCCCTGGGGAGGGGCTATGTGTGTGGATCAGCATTAGCTTTTCTCTTTAAATGCCCCATTTTAGCATACAATCTCCTCCTGCGTTTAAAAATACTACCAGGCAAAAACTGGGATTCAGCACCCACCCCCAACGCCACCTAAAATGAGGACAACTGCCCTCAATTTAGTTATGTCTCCTGGGCTTTTTGTGCAGCAGCTCTGGGTATTGGTGTTGAGAGCAAGCACCTCTGTGCCATGTCTGTGCCCTCACGTGACAGTCCTGAAAGGGATGCTCTGTGCCTGTCTCGACATCCTGCCAGCTCTGGCACACACCCTTGACCTCCTGCTTGCTTCTTCCTCCATCCTCGTTTGCTGATAACAGAGAGATTGACAGAAAGTGGTTTCCGCTGAGTTGCAGGCTGTGTGGATAATGTACAGAGCTGAGTAGGATGGTACAGAGCTTGGGAACTACCTGGCTTGGCAGAGGCTGGTGCTACAACAAAGAGATGGCTGGTGCCTGTGGTGATGATAATCCCTCTGTTTAGATGCCAAGTTTGCCAGGTTTGGGGTTCACGTAGAAAAACAAAGTGTCTCTGTGCAAGAAGAGGAAGGAAACCTGAGACCAGAGGGCCCAAATTTCCTGGCTCTTCCTTGCTTGCATCGCGATACTGTTACTTCTTGTTCCTTCCCACTTGGCTGCCTGGGGCCTGTTGTGTGTAGGCCCATGGGGCAGGCTGAATTTGGCTGGGAGGTGTGGCGCAGAGCTGCCTGGCTCACACATGAGGAGTGCCTGCTGCAGCACGGGTAGCTGGGCAGGGGTTGGAGAGCTGTGGAGTGTCATCTTCTGCATCATCTGTCCTGAATTGGGATACCGGGGATTGGGGTGCCTTGGGGGTAAGCACAGTGATGAGTGTGGTGAGAGGAATCGGTGGAGCTGGTTTGTTGGCTTTGGCTTCTTATGTTGGGACTTTGCTTGGGCAAAATCCCAGCCTGGTGTCTGTGCATAGGTCCTTCATGTTTGGTTTATTTTTTTTAAAACCCTGGGAGCACTGGGAAGGGAGCTGACCTGGACAGGCAGCCTCAATCCTGCAGCGTGCTAGATGGGCCCCTTGATGAACAGCCCCACGGGTGTATCTTTGCCCTGCCAGCCACGCGTGTTTCTACCTCCTTCCCCACCATGGCTTTCTTGGGAAAAGAAAGCACTGCCTGATTTAGCCTTCTCCTGGGCACCTCAGGTGCTGCCCTTAATTGGCAGGCTAATTTCTAATCTAGTCACTTGTGCTTGCAAGGGAAGATGGTGTCCCAAAGGGTCGTTGTGTCTGGCAGTCCCTGGCCAGCCCTGCTGCGTACCTGTCCTCTCAGCAGCCCTGTTTTTCAGAAGAGCTGAGTTTTGCAGACTCATTGCTATGTGCTTATTCTCAGCAGTGGAGAAAGCTGCCCACAAGCCGAGCTCTCTGGATTTCTTCTCTGGAGAGCTTGGAGTCAAGTCTGCATGAACGGCAGACTGGCTTTCTTGTGTGGTCCTTGCTTTCTTCCTGACCTAAGCAACCGAGGAGTTTCCTCTGTGTTTCCAGCAAATCTGCTATCAAGCTGTTGTGGCTAAGCTCAAGAGAAGTTGGGTGAGCCTTCATACACATGTCTAGAGCTGGACAGAACAGTGGGGGATGCAGCAGTGAGCTGAGCAGAGACCTTGAGGGAATGCAAGCTTAGAGTTGCATTGATGGCATGACTGCTAGGAGATGTCCCTGAGGGGTCCCTTGGAGTTACTACCTGATTTGATGGTGGTTATGGTTTCTAGAAGTGGGTAGCCTGGACCACTTGTGGATAGCTGGTTGTGCAGGTGGCTGGTCAAGCTGCAGCGTGCATTTGATGAGTTGGTTGGCCAGTCTAGTAAGAATGCAAACCAGAGAACTGTACCTGGCTGCACATAGCAAGGGGAGTGGTTGCCAATGCCTGTACTTGGCTGGCACAAACAAATTCCTTTTCTCAGCCGTTACGTTATTATTTTTTATTATTAAGAAAAGTTCTTTTTTTGGTAATAGCTATTACAGCTATTAATCGCATTAATCAAGGCTTCTGCCTTGTTCTCTGCAGGGAAGTTGTCTGGGAGTTGCCCAAGTAAGGAAGTGCAGAAATTGGTTCTTGTTTGGGACCTGTTAGATCAAGTACAGGGTGTTTCTACTCACTGTTGTAGGAGTCTGGTGTTGTTGGCAACCATCACGGAACTACAAGGTGTTTGGATGTGCCTGGGTGATGTGCTGGTGGAGGGTCAGTAGAACATTCAGTCTGTGGAGGATCCAGGATGGTTGGTGCTTGGAGGATTTTCTGGATGTTGGTTTTTCCCTGAGATTGTACCTTCAGTTAGAGACTGTAACTCTGTGTGGTGTCTGAGGGATTTCTTATTTGTCTTTTTTTTTTTCCTCCTTGCTTGCTTCTGTTGCTCATACGTGGGATGAAAGCATCCCTGCCTGAGGATGCCTCGAAGACAGCATGTTGTCAAAGGTAGATAAATAGGAGCTCTTCGATAGAGGCGTGTTTTTGCTGTTTCTGCATTGGTTGAGCCTGGGCCAGAGAGCATTGCCCTGTCCAAGGGGTAGTCCTTGCTGCAACTCTTGTGACTTTTCAGCTGAATGTGTGTTTTGGGCAGCTGATAAGCAGGAGCCAGGGGCCTGCCCCTGTCCTAGGAGGACCTTGGCTTGCTGGTAGCTTCCCTCCCCCTCTTACGAGTTCCTTGAAGAAAACAGCACTTTGGAGAGAATAATACACTGTTTCCACAGCTCCTTGGGGAGCCTTTATCAACAGGCATTCTCCACACGTGCTGTCCTGTGTGCTCCTCAAAAGCACAGATACTTCATCCGATCCTTCCCAGTTTCTCTAGTGAACATCTTCCTCCTAGCAATAGACCAGGCCCATCAGGAGGAGGACCTGTACCTCTAACTGGAAAGAGCTGGGGGTTGGAAAAGTTGAGTAATCTGTTTTGTGATCTGAAACTCCAGCAGTGCTGTGCAGCAGCGTTCCCTGGGGTGATGCATGATGTGCCAAGGCACTGGGTGCCTGTTGGGTGATGGGTGCCTGTTCCCTGGTGTAGGTACAGCGTTGGAGCCAGGCACAGATCAATGCCCCTTCTAGTTGTGAAAACCAAGAACCGTTGTGGGGGAAAAAGCTTGTTCTGCTTTTTGCTTTGGCTGCTGCCTGTGCTCCCTGAGCAGTCACCATGTTAGATGTTCTCAGTGCAGGCTTCCATCTGATAATGCTGGCCAGGGGGAGCATGGGGGTGCCACTCACAAGCTTGTTGTGTGGACCTTTGTACACCTCGTGATGTACATTTTATTCCTCGCCGCTGTCTGATAGACGCCGTCTGTTAGAAGCCAATATAGAAGGTTACTCATGACAGCAATACAATCAGGTAAACAGTCTCCTTCAAAATCTGTCTCTCACAACAAGTGGTTGAATTGAGGTGGGTTCCAAACTGGATTGATGTTTAACTTGGGATACTAAGAAAATACTTCCTCTGCTTAGCTAAAGCAAACAAATCAAGAGAGGAGGGACCTTTTAAATATGATTTGCACTCCAGCTGCAGCCAATATTAATTTTTTCTTTTTTTTTTTTTTACAGATATATTTCCAACTGACGGCCAGTGTGGTATGTATTAATTAACAACTGAGTTCTTCAAACCTCCCTCTCCAATGCAGTGCACTTCTCTTCCTACAGAGTCCACACTGACCAAATTTAGACTGACACAGGGATATGCACAGGAATATGCAATAGATGTTAATTTAAAAACCTTCAAAACACCAAAAAAAAAAAGCAAAGCTAAGAGATAAAGCTACAACCAAAACACCCAAAAATCCCAAACAAAAAAGGCCTGTCTAATATTCCACTGTTCCTGTATGGCAGTGACATTTTATGCTTTCGTGTAGCAATGACTGCAACTGCTGGAAGGTTAACTTACCTCCTGTGGCAAATTTGGGTGTCTGGGGTGAAGGAGTTTGGGGACTTGTAGGTCTTGATCATCACACGTAACTGAAAACATGGGTGTCTCAAGATGCAAAGGTAACTTGTAATGGCTACTGTTAGCCTGTATGTTAGATGTGTACAGCTGGATATGTCCCTGTACATGGAGAAGTGTATTTGAATTTGCAGTACTTTGGAAAGATGTGGACTTCCTCCTCAGCCTGTTGAGTCTGTGTGTTGCTGCTGGGTATCACAGGTAATGACAGCCAAGGTACACACAGCCTTGCAATCAGTGCAAACCCAACGAAAACTCCCTGGCCCCGGCCGTGTGTGCAGCCTTGCCAGGAGGGGCCCTGCAGAAAAGGATTGGGCTCTGAGAACCTTGAGAGAGAGGGGGGCTTCTCTAGCTTGGGGTCCCAAATCAGAAAGGGGATGTAGTTTTTAAAAGCAGGTGATCTCAATTGATGATCTCAATTCTTGCCTTTCCTAAAGTGCCAGGAGCTTTTAATCCAGGTTGATGTCGTTGATGTTCCAAGACTGAAGGAAAGATTTATGTTTTACCCAGTGATACCAAGACCAGTCAGTAAGACCCTGTTATTTCAGAGCTGTAGCACCTCATGGAGATGTCCTGAGGTAATGGCACTGGGAGTGCTGATCAGTGCCTGGCTTGGCCTTGTGCAACCTCAGGCACGTCACTGTCCACCTCCTGCCTGCATTGTTGGCTTTGCATGGGATCACGTTTCCCCAGCTCACATGGTAGTGTGAGGGAAAAAGGGCTGCTGATTGTGGAGGCATTGTGTGGTCAGGATTTGGATGTATGGAAATTGGCTCTGTTGTCTTAAAGCTGATTTCAGTAAAAATGACTCACTGGTTTTGAGCAGTCTGGTGTAACATTAGAGACAGTGTAATTCGACTTCATGAACAGAACAGATTGAAAGTTGTGTGTATGTAAGTTTCCAGAGCTTTAGCTAGCTGATGAGGCTGTGGTGTATATCTAAATCCAGTGGAACATTGCAGAAGATGCCTCTGTAGTGTTGGAGAAGTAACCCAAGTAGTAACCCCACCCATTTGTAAGGTTTTTGTGGTTTTCTTGCTTTCAGGATGTGTGTGACTGAAAAATTAAGACCAGTTTTGAAGGAGCAAAGGTGTATTCCCATGTGTTGAGTTCACAAGAGGCTTTTCTCCACCCTGCCCATCAAAGGTCTATGTACCTGTGTTGGGTTTTGTGTGCCTGTGCTGCGGGCTCAGAGAGGTCCTTTGGTTGGCACAACTCTATCCTCTGCTCTCCAGCTGGTGGGGGACCTTCACAGCTGCCTCCAGGGTGGGGCATGAGTGTGTATCTGCAGCAGATGATAGCGTTTCAGTGGGTGCATGTTGTGTGTCAGTAGTGCTAGAGAGAGCTTGGGGTTTTTACCATGTTACGTTTTTGAGGAGATAAATAAAAGCTTAGACAGGGTACCTCAATAGTAGCTGCACAGTCCTTTTTTCTGCCTTCTCCAGAAAAGCCTTAAAGCTGGTGCTGTGCTTTTTTTTCCCATGCACTAGGTTTATCTGGGAGCCCTTGTGTCTCTGAACAGGGTGAAGTGTGAGCAGGGCAGGTGAAGGCAGGGTGGCAGTGCTGATGGAGGGAGCAGCCTTGCCTGGAGCACTCCTCATATCAGTTGTGCACTCCTGAGGCTGTTGGGTTTGACTCCCTCACCTCCCTTGCATTGCTTAGGTGGTTCAACGAGTTCATTTGCTCAGGTCTGTTACTGCAGCTCACCAGGACTTGCCCTTTTTTTTTTAAAAAAAAAGTTAGTCTTTGAGGCCAGGTGGGTCTGTATGGCTGGCTTCCCCTTTTGGTGAGACGTTTGCTGCTCTGCCCAAGGAATCGGTTAGTGTAGTGATGGAGGATGCTGAGTTGAGAGTTGGGACTTGCAAAGGTGGGGAGCCTGTGCCAAAAATCAGCCATTTTGTAGGCAGAGCAGCTGCAGCATGCCCCAGAGCATGTTCCTGCTTGTTATCATGGATGCTGGAGGTGTTCTGCCCTCAGCCTGGTGTCACATGCAAGCGCTGTGGAGGTGGAAGGGCAGCAGTGTTTGCGTCCTGGTTACCTAACAGCGTTTGGAAATAAAGCTGTTCTCAGAGAGAGGTGACTGACTTGCCTTCTGTCTAGCACAGCAGTTCCTTGGTCCTCTCCCACACCCAGGATTTGGCAGCTGTAGGGTGCTTTTCAGAAGAAGCTACTTCAGACCTCGTGATCTGGAGTTGAGGTGGAAGGCTGAGAGACTTCAACACCCTTGAGAGAGAGATGCAGTACTCGGTTTAGCAGTGTGGTGGCAGAGCAGAGAGCCAGACTTCTGCTGTTAGAGGCAGGCTATGAAGGCACATCTCCACCCAGACCTCTGTGGACACCTAACCCCTCTGCAAGGCTGTCCCTGTCCCAGGAGTTGTTGCATGGGATGGTGAAGTTTGCTGCATGCTAAGGAAATGCTTTTGTTTTCTTTAAATACATCTCCTGTGAGCTTTGTAGGCTTTCCTGTTCCAGTTGATGAGGAGGTGACCTCCTGGCGTGGTACACCACAGCCAGCCCTCCTCAGCAGTGGAGGATCTCAGCCTTTATGCTCTTGCCTCTTATGGGGCTGCCTCTGGGCAATTTAATTGCTTTTTTCTGTGTATCTGCTGTGCCCTTGTTGAAATGCAGAGACCAGAGCTGGCTGCAGGGTGCAGTTGTGGCTGTGCTGGTGTTAGCACAGCAGTAGCAGGTGATGCTCTGCCTTTGTCTTGCTATTCCTGATGACTTTTACTTCTTTTTTCAATTCTCTTGCTGTACCCTGAGATGATCACTTTGGATAATTGTCATCAGTGGCTGTGAGTTATAAATGTCACTTTGAATTGAGTGCTGTGAAGCTCTTCATAAAGAGATGCAGGTGATGCTGTTGCTTCAAGGAAGTGGGTTTTATCCTTTATAAGGAAAAGAAGGGTGCATGGGGCTTTTAGGGAAAAAGTGCTGCATTGCACTTTTTTTTTAATAATTACTTCTTTTAGCTGGTTGTTCCCAATTAGTTGAGGAAGACTCATTCCTCTTACTCTTTTGTGGAGTCTTACTCTCTTTTTTTTATGCTTTTCTACCATCCAGAGCAGTGGGATTGCCTGGAGGGGAGAGCACGATTTGTGCAGCAGGATCCCTGTGGTTGTGCACCCAGGAAGGAACTCAGCAGTATTTGTTACATCAAAGTTAAGAAAGAAACTCTTGAATGTCAGTGCCATTGGCTTATGGTGGGGGCATGAGTGAAGATGTATCTCCTGCTAGGAGAGCATGCCTTAGAGGCAGCTTGGTTGAAGTGCAATAATCCTTTGGTAGCAGAAGAGGAGCCTTTCTGCCTGCTCTCACAAGTCGCAGGGATATTTGGCTGCTGGCTTGGGGTTACAGTTGTAATGCTCTGGATTTGCCAATGGGAGGAAGCCCCCATACCTGTGCTTGGTTTAACACAGGTGGGCAGGGGTCTGTAGTATTCAGCTTGTTTCTGGATACACTCTGCTCAGTGGGTGACCTGGGTCTGGCCTCCCTGAATTCCTGGGAGTGATTGCACCATATCCTACCACCAAATTGCTGTTGCTTTCCCCTCACCCTGACGGATGGGGCTGGATTTCTCCCTGGCTTTGTCTTCCCTGCCTTGTGCTGCTCCACATCCTTTAGCTGTATGCAGTCAGGGATGCAGGTGTGCAGCTGACCTGGTGTGGGCTTCAAGCACAAGATCTGGTGATCACTTTTGTAAGTGGCTACTGCAGAGGAGGTATGCTGGTCCTTCCTGCTGAGACTGCCCTGCAGAAGTAGCAGGAGCCAGCTACAGGAATTACAACAGGGAGAAGCTGAGAATGATGGTATTTAAATTACTTGATGATCTCCTTTCAAGACACCAGGTTTCTGGCTCTCCTTTGAGATGACAGGTTTTCCAGAGGCATGTTTCCTGCAGAGTTTGCACCTTTGCCTCATACGACCCCTCACTCCCTTCGCTGGCACGGGCGGGGGAGCTGTGCAGCCCCCTCCTAGACAGTGCTTGGGCAACAGAGCTGGAGGGGCTTGTGGCAGCCACTTGGCTCTTGGTTCTGTTAAATATTTACAGTGAGACATACCAGATGCTCCACAGGAATGGTTTTGTCGGTTTCCAAGTCCCCAGATGCAGTTGCAGAAGAGGCTGACGGCCATTAAAGGGATCAGGTCAGTACAACACCCTGCATTCGGCAGTGACACGGCGACCTCTTGATGCTCATGCTGCAGGCACTGCTGGTTGTGCTGTCTCATCAGCTGCAGCAGGATGCAGGGGGAGAGCACCCCTCTGATGATGACAGGAGATTAATGATGTCTGGTCTTCAGGCTTTTTCTTTTCGTTCCTTTTTGCCTTTGTTGAAGCTCTTCCACTGCAGTGAGAAGGGGAGCAGGTGATGCTCTTGGCTTTTGCTTCCAAACACCTGAAAAAGAACCTTATCCCTGTGGTGGTGGCATGTGTGAGACTGCTGCGTGGCAGAGGCAGCCTGTGCTTCCTCATTGTTCTTGGCATGGCCCTGTCTGTCTTGCTTGCTCATTTGCTCTGTGGAGAGAGGGGTGGGCTTATCCAGATGAGGCAACCCTCCACCCCCCACCCCCCCAATGCTCAGAGCATTGCCAGCCTGGGCATGCAGAGGCCAGCAGCTGGAGCCTTGCTGGTGAATGCCACCCCTGAACTGGTCCCACTGGTCAGGATCCCAGTGTGCCTCCCGCTTTTGAGATAAGGTCCAGGACCTTGGGCTGGGCCCTGTTTGTTGCTCTTGGTGCTTATCAGCTTTTGCTGCTGACAAGGTGACCTGCTGTGCAGCAGTGAGGATGGGGAGGGAATGTCCCCCCCAACCCGGGGCTGCCTGTTGGCCTGGCCTCCTGGGACAGCCTGTGCATGGGCTGGCACCCCTATGACCCCCATCTGGAGTCCTGTGTCCAGATCTGGGGCCCCCAACACAAGAAAGATGTGGAACTGTTGGAGAGGGTTCAGAGGAGCCATGAGGATGATCAGAGGGCTGGAGCACCTGCCCTACAAAGAGAGGCTGAGGGAGCTGGGCTGGTTCAGCCTGGAGAAGAGAAGGCTGTGGGGGGACCTCATTGCAGCCTTCCAGTCCCTGAAGGGAGCTTATAAGCAGGAGGAGATTCAACTTTTTAAAAGGGCAGATAATGGCAGGACAAGGGGGAATGGATTAAAACTAAAGGAAGGAAGGGTTAGATTAGATATTAGGGGGAAGATTTTTACAGAGAGAGAGTGGTGAGGGGCTGGAACAGGCTGCCCAGAGAGGGGGTGGGTGCCCCGTCCCTGGGGGTGTTCAAGGCCAGGTTGGATGGGGCCCTGGGCAACCTTGTGTAGCTCCAGGCCTGGAGGTTGGTGTCCCTGCCTGTGGCAGGGGGGTTGGAGCTCTATGATCCTTGGGGTCCCTTCCAACCCATGCCATTCTATGATTCTATGCCAGGCATCCCTGTTGGGTGCTGCAACTCCTGGCCTGACCAGGGTCCTCCTGGGCTCCGTGGAGGTAGGATCTCTGGCAGTGGCAGGGCAGCTCATCCNAGGTCATCGTTTTTCCAACTAAATATAGTTGCCTGTGCTTTCGTAAGGTCGGGATTTTTGCATCACGTGACTGTCTTATCCCTCCCGGGCCGGCAGTCGGTCAGAGGAGGGGATCATGTGTCCGAATGGGTAATAATTAACTGTTAACTAGCTTTTCATTAGAGCCTGGCAGAACAGGCAGAGCCCTGCAGCAGGAGCGGAGGAAACTACTCCTTGTCCCTCCTGGAGGGTGGACACCCCCCTTTAATTTGCAAATCACTTGCCCCCCAAAGGTGAGTGGGTTGAGGGTTTTTTGCTGTGTTTTATAAGGAGTTGTGAGTCCTGCCATGCCGTGTGTGTCTGTCCTTGCTGTCCTGTAGTTCCCACTCATGTCACCCCTCCTGCTCCTCACCACTGATTGTTTTTTTTAAGGTCATAAGATATCAGCTGGTTTCCAAGCTGGCTTGGAGTCCCCTGACCCCCAGCTCCTCCAGGATTTGGCCCTCCTGCATGCCCTGAACCCCCCTGCACCCTTGCCTTGGGCACCCTCCTCTCCCTGTGCCATGGTGTCCTTGCCACGCCTCGCTGCCTTGGGCAGCAGCTGGAGCAGCTTGTGCCTTTTCTCAGGCCCCCTGCCCGCAGCGCTGCCGGCTCCTCGTTTTGATGGTTCCTGGAGGTCAGTCAGCTGGGTGACCTTGGCAGTGTCCCCAGTGCCTCCAGGAAAGCCTGGGAGTCACTGGCCTTCCCAGCAGAGACCCCTTAGTTTAGGGCTCGATTTTTTTCCTTACAAAACTTGAGTGGGGCTCCTCTGCCATTACATTCCACATGAGCCTGGCACCTCAGGGATCGCTGCGGCGGTGTGAGCGTGGATCGTGTGTCAGAAGTTTCCTAGAAGGCCTCTTCAGGGAAGAGCATTGCTTGAAAAGGCGGTGGAAAGATGTCGCTCACCCTTGAGAGAGTTGATTTGCTACCTTTAATAGTAGCTGTCTGTGTCAGGAGGAATTCACAGTGCCCTTGCTGAGGCTGTTAACATTAGGAATGCCTGTCGGCGTTTCTCAGCATGCTCTGTCTGCAGTGTAGCTTGGCCACAAGTTGAAGGGTTTCTGTCTCGGACTGGGAGGCTGTGTGGAGGATGGTTAATGCATCTCTGGTGAGTGTGGACCCTGCAGATAACTTGTGTGTGTGTAGAGCTTGTAACAATTACGGGCATTTAAAAAGCAGTGCTGTGACCAGGGCTGTGTTACATCTGGTGCCCCTGCTTGCTGTGAAGGTCTCTGTGCAGGTCTGTGCTGTCTGTAGGGTGCTGTCAGCAGAGACAGGCAGGCTCTGCAAGTGTCCAGAGCCACTTCAACCTCCCCCTGCTCGTGAGGTGTCTCGGGTATGAGCTGAGGCATGGATGTAACTCGGGTGCCCACAGTTCCAGCCTGTGATGGCATTGCCCTGGCATGCTGTGTTGAACCTGCCTGTACCCCTGGCCTCTCTCCCTGTGCTTTTCCAGGGCAAACTCCCGAGCTCTCGGATCCTGCCTTAGGACACCCAGGTGGGAGTGTTCTCATGCTCTCTGTGGAGCTGTCAGATGCCCTTTTTGAAGCTATTTTTAGCAAGTGATCTTTGCAGCAGTTGCAGAGCTTACATTGCAGTGTAGGCAGCTCCCTGCTGCCTTTGCTGTTACAGTAGGGCCTGTAAGGTGTAGCTGTCTGCTGGGAGCAGCAGAAAATTGCTTGGAAGGCTTTGAGCCACGGTGCCTGCAGCTTGTCTCCTGCTGAACAGGCTTCCTACACACTTTACAAACCCAAATCCCACTCAGCTGGGAAGCTGAAGGGTCTGGTCTCTTGCTTGGTCCTGATCGTGCCCATTCTACTGCAGTTTCTCTTACGTGCACAAGAAACTTCTGATATTGGGGAGAGTCTTGCAACTATCCCTCTTGCCTCTGCAAACAAGGCCAGATATGGTGATGCCAGCTGGGAGCCACAAGACCGTACCACAAGCAATGCAGCTAGCTGTGGTTCTCCACAGTCCCCAAGAGCAGGTGGGAGCCCCTGTTTTGGAGACACCAACTTCTTTATGCTGAAAGGTGTCCTTGTGGTATCATCTCATTTAAAGCTGTTGAAGAACTCCACCCAGTGCTCCCTTGATGTCCCCCCCTTCCATTCGGGCACCTCCAGCTCTGGCTGCGATTTGGCAGGAGGCGAGGCAGTAGAGCATTGTGTGCCTAAAGGAGGTGCAGTCTGTGAGCCCTGTTTCCCTGAGCCTTGCTGGTTTTGTGTTCTTTTTGGTGTCTTCAGCAAAATGTGAGCATGCCAGTCAGCCAGTGCTATACATCCCAGGCTTTTCCACTTGTCATACCTGGGTGTCTGTTGGTTTCTCAGGAGGTTGTTTCCACGCAGCATCACTTTGGCTGGGGCATGATCCTCTCTTACTTGGAAGCTAACCAGACCCCCAGCCTGCTCAGGGCTCAGCTCACCCTTGCCCAAGCTACATTTGCTCTTCTTTACCTGGAGGCCTTGAAGCATTGCTGGCACAGCTGTCCCCTGGCACTAGGTATGGACTGAGGTCCTCATGTGCACCAGCACCATCTGGGGAGGAGGAGGGAGGATCTCTTGCAGGCTGTGGAATGGTGAAGTGGATCCTGTGTGATTGTTGGCCGACTGTCCTGTCTGGTGTCCTCAGGCTCCTGCCAGGGCTCCAAGGAAACTTGGGATACCAGTTTGGTTCTTCCAGTCCCAGGAGGACCTGAGACACTGAGTGTGTGCCCCTGCTTCAGCCTCTCCAGTGCAGAGTCTGGGCCCTTGGCTGCAAAACTGCTTTCATCAGCAGTTTTTCCTAGGTGCCAGGCTGTGGGCTGGAGTGACTTGGGGGGCAGGCTGGCTCCTTTATGTTGACTTGGCTGCCAGGGAAGGAGGGGTGTGCCGTGTCAGGGGCTGTGCATGCCGGAGCTGAGGACTCTGCATTCCTGCTGGGAGCCTGGGCTGCCCTCTGAGGCTGTCCCAGCTGGTGCTGGGGTGCTCTGAGCCCTTGTCTGCCTTGCACACGAGTGGTACAGCAGGAGCAGGCATTACAGCTTTTCTGCTAGAGGTGTAGGTATTTCTGCAGTGTAATGCCAAGTCTCTGCCCAGCCCTGCAGATTTATTCCACTTCATCCATCTTCTCTAAAAATCCAGTACAAGCTGCATGGGATGCAAGAAGAGGCAAAGAACTAGGCCAGCAGACGTTAGGGTTGACTTTCTCAATTAAGGTAAATATGTCTCCTAGACTGAGCAGAATGGTCCTGTGACACGTGTCCCCATCAGAACAGGGATGTTTAGCTGTGTGGCTGGTGCTGCCTGACTCTCTGGTCCTTATGCAGTGGCTCTTCTCCTTCCAGGTACCAGGCGTTTGCCCACCTGGACACCCCCATGCGATTCCCACCTTGAGGGCTCCTGTGTCACAGCCAGCCATGGGCTGGCAGGAAGGGACAAGGTGTCTGCACAGCCTTGCTGCTCTTTGGGTGCATCTGGGAACGAGTGTCATAAGCCAGCGAATGCTTTGGCTGTGCTTGTCCATGGGAGGGGTTTGCAGAACCATCCCTGGGGCCATGGTGCTCCTGCCTGTGCTGCATCCCCTGGGTTGTTATGAAATAACCTCTCTTGGCTGGGCAACCCCACGGGCAGCAGATCTGGTTCTGGCCATGGGCAGCAGGTCAAAACTTCAGACCTGCTTTTCTCCACACCCGTGTTCAGTTTGGGACCCCTCACTGCAAGAAGGACATTGAGATGCTTGAGTGTGTCTAGAAAAAGGCTACAAGGCTGGTGAAGGGTTTAGAGGACAAATCTTATGAGGAGCAGCTGAAGGAGCTGGGACTGTTTAGTCTGGAGGAGACTGAGAGGAGACCTCATCTCTCCCTACAACTACTATCTAAAAGCTGGTTGTGGTGAGATGGGGGTCAGTCTCTTCTCCCTGGTAGCTAGTGAGAGGACATGGGGAAACAGTCTGCAGTTGTCAGGTGAAGTTCAGGTTGGATATTAGGAAAAATTCCTTTACTGAAAGGGCTGTCAGGTATTGGAACAGGCTGCCCAGGGAGGTGGGTGAGTCACCATCCCTGGAGGTGTTTAAAAGAAAAGTAGATGTACTTGGTGGCGTGGTCTAGTGCTGGCCCTAGTAGGGCAGGATAAATGGTTGGACTCCATCTGGGAAGGTCTGTTCCAGCTGAAACCATCTTATGATTCAGTTCCTGGCTGTGCTAGTATCTGCTCTGTGGCCACAGGCAGAGCTGCTCCTTCCTTCCCTGCCCGCTGTCCCCTTGCCAGCCTCACACCACTAAAGCCCCATCTCCTGTGCAGCTGTTTTGTCTTTGCTGATTTTGGGGGTTTCTGGGTTTGGTTTTTTGTTGGGGTTGGTTTGGGTTTTTTGAGGGGAATGGTGGGAGGTGGTGCTGGTGCAACTCAAAATGACTTACTACCCCCAAATAAATGCAGAAGGAGGCCTGAGAAATGCTAGGTGGTCTGATGTGTCTGTCAGCAGCTTTTAAGGGCTCAGTATGGACCAGGGCATCCATCCCTTGCTAGCACTGCTTGTCCTGAGCTCCTGGGTTGGGGCTGAGCAGCACCCACTCACTCCCTATTCCACAGGTTGATGTAGTGATGAAGGGTCACAGGGTTTTCCTGACATGGGGTTTGGCAAGGAGCCTCTCCAGCTGTGTGCCACAGGATGCATTGCTGTCCTTGTAGGAGGTTTTCTTCTGAAGGCTGAGCCCCTGGATTAACCTAAATGTGGTCTGGATAGCTTGGGTTTGCTAGAGTCTCTGCAAGGGGGCATGAAGAGCAGTTTTAGGTTTGATGTCCAGGACCTTGACTACAGAATAGCTTCTGCTTTCCATGGCTCCTGGCTCTGTGGATGGTGTCAGCTAGCACTGTCACACCCTGAGACCTCTGACTTGCAGGTCTCAGTCCCTCCCTGCAGAGGAGGAGAGCCAGCACGGTGCTGGCCTGGCTGCATTCCCTGGAGCAGCCAGCAGCCACCCTGCCAGGCTGCAGCTCTTTGCTTCATGTTTTGTCTTCTGCAGCGCTCTGCAAATGCTAATTAGTCTTCTCAGCACCTCAGCTAGATAAGGGATCCCTGTTCCTATCGTGCAGATAAGGAAAGCAGCAGAACTTGTTTCAAACAATTTCCCTCCCCCGCAGAGATGATGGGAGTCTGCAGCACCCACCCCTGCAGCCTGTGCCCCTGTGTCCTCTTTCAGGAGAGGTTTTGAGGGGGCCTCTCCTTGGCTAGTCCCCCAGAAAGCACAAGAACACCTATGGCCATGAGCTTAGTGAGCTGAAGCAGCTGGAGAAGAGGCCTGGATGCCATTGCTGCCGTGGGAGTAGGCGCCTGGCCAGGTGGGATGCTTGCAGTGAGAGGAGCTCACTGCTCTCCCCCAGCCAGAGATCAGTGCCTAATCAGGCTGCAGAGCAGGTTCAGGTATGATTTCCCATGGTGCCAGGCATATGAGTTCTGTTGGGAGCAGGTGGGGTGCTCCCTACCTGTGGAAAACCTGGCTGGCTGCGGGTTTGAGCTGTAGCACTTGGTGCCTTTTAAAGCTATATTTAGTTGGTGACATCTGTGGGTGTTGAGTGGAGGATTTTAGGGGCTGTTTGGAAAGCACTTGCTCTTCCTACGCTGGCAGGGAAGTCTGGAAGCCTTGTGGCAAGCTTTGTGCCATGGAATCGGGATCCTCAATGAGGAGCACGTGGAATAAATGAGAGACATGTGGGACTGCTGTTGCTTGTGGGGAAAGGAAGTGCAAGTGGGTTGGGGAGGCCTGGGGGGAAAGGGGAGGATTTGGGGATCTCACCAAGAACGTGGGCTCTCTCAGGGGTGAAATCCCCATGCAGGAGCCTTAAGGAGGGGGGAACCAGGGAAGGGGAGGGCAGGTGGCTCCATTGTGTCATGTCTAACTCTGCCTTAGTGACACTTCAAAGCTTCCAGCTCTGAGCAAGACTGGGCCAGCAGGATGAATCACAGGTTTGGAGGCTGGGAAGGGGACTGATTTTGATCACCTAGGCAAAGTTGTCCTGCCTTCTGCAGGAGATCAAAGCCAGCTCTGAGTGGAGCTGGGTAGGCTATTGAGGGTGTTTCCTGGGGCGTCCCCAGATAGCCTCTGCTGTTCCTCTTCATGTCCCCTCCTCACTCTTGGATGCTTCTCTTTGAAACTGTGCCAGCAGAGTCAGCAGAGATGCTTCCTCCTGCCTGGTGCAAGGCAGCAGCTGGTGGGCTCTCCTCTCCCTGCAGAGCAGACCCTCGGATGTGGTCCTAGCAGGGCTGGTTTGTGTTTGGCAGTGACATGCTGCTCTGTTGGGCTCTGTGTGTGCCTTGTGTCAGCCTGCTCCTCATCCCAGAGCCCTTGCAGCCAAACCTGGGAGAGGAAAACGAGTCACTTTGCTTTTTCTGCTTGTAAGGAGGTGAAGTGTGAGCAGGAGACGGGTCGTGGTGAGGCTGAGGTCTTGACTTGCTGAGGTCTGTGGCAGTGTTAATCCCAGCAGTTGCACTCTGATACCTTACAAGGCTCAGTGCATAAATGTTTTTGGTTGTAGTAGGATTTAGGCACTTCCCCAGATCTGACCCCTTCCTGTACGTTCCCTCCAGATCTGACTCCTCTCTCTGCATTCCTTCTCATGAACTTACTGCCCCACACTGGGATGCACTGGAGATCAAAGCACGAGATGAGTGGTGCCTGTGTGCTGCAGGCCTGTGTGTCCCTTTGTCAGAGCCCTTCTCTGCTCCTTGGGGAGGGCCAGCCACGCTGGTACGGTGATGGGCCTTGCCTGTTCAAGGGCATGTTTGTTTTGCTGTGCATAACAGCAGATCAAGTTCTGCATGGTGCTTTACAGATCGAGCTGAACTCCTCACCACCCCTCCTCCCTGGCTGGCGAAGCCAAGTGGGGGAGGCTGAGCCAAGCCAGGGAGTGCCTTCCTGTGGCAGGATGGGGTTAAAGGTCTGTTTCTTGGCCACCTAGACCGATCAGGAGTCTTCTGATTTTGATGAGGCCCTTGTGAGACCCAAATCAGAAGCTGGCTGTTTTCTGTTCACCTTTTCCTCTCAGCTCCCCTTTGCTGAAGGGGGAGCTGGCTTGCTTCCCAACTACCTCCTTCCAGAGCTAACATTTCCACAGCCCTCAGCTGTGTTTTAACAGTTTTGCTCTCCTCCTTCTCTTGCAGAACATACAACTCCTGCGAAAGTAGTGCGGGCTGCCAACCCAAGGCAGCGCAAGGGAAGCAAGGTAAGGCTGTGTCTGCCTCTCCCCTAGCTGGCTTTCAGCTTCTGGTGTGTTTGTCAGTGCTGTGTGAGCATCTTGAGGGTCTGGTGAGCAGACTGCTTCCTCTGCAGGCCTGCTTGTGGAGGGGGTTGATGTGCTGGCCTTGCTGCTTCCAACAGTGTGCAGAAGAACATCCTGTTCTTCCATCTTCTTTTCAGTGTCTTAGTGGTCTTGTACGCTGCCTCAGCTGCTTTTCTGCCCAGCTAGGTTAGGGGAGACTGGCTCAACTCCCCTCCTGCAGAGAGGCACTTGGAGTGCAGTGCTGGATGTAGAAAGCCTTTCCCCCTTCCCCAAGGACACCCCAAGTCCCTTGTGGGCTTAGCCACTGCCCTGCTTTGCAGTGCAGGCACGGTGATGATGTGATAGAGCACTGTGTCTGCAGGTCCTTTTCTTCCCTGTGCAATCTGTTCTTTACTGGCACACAGAGCACCAGGGTAATTGATTTCAAACAAAGAGACTCTTTTGGAGGAGCCAGGGCAATCTGTTCCAGGGGATCAACATGTGATGGAGGGACAGTTGCTTCTGAGGATGATGCGTGCAGCTGGGGTACAGCTAGGGACATGGGCTGTTGCTGTTGGCTCCCAGCAGCCAGTGAGGAAGCCAGCATCTGAAACTTGATAAGACTTTCCTTATCTGTTCCATCTTAGGGAGAGGAGGGCCCTGGGGACGAAACAGGCACAGCCCTGCACTGGAGGTAGTTTTCCCAGGAAACTTGCCTCCTGGGGAGAGGAGCATGGCACCCAAGTGTAGACACAGGGTCTCTTGGGGCACTTTGTGACTCCAAATTTTTTCTTTAAATCATAACCCCTGGGGCAAGGAGGAGTTTGTGAGCCCAGAGAGTCTGAAATTCAGTGCCCAGCCATGATTCATCATGTACCTGGGCAGCTGTTTCGTCCTTTCCTCTCTGTCCTGCAGGTCCTCTCTGAAACTTGGCAGATAGAGAAATGATGGTAGTGGCCAGGTTGCTTAGAGAAATGACTGGTGGTCCTCCACGTGGCCATGGGGGGGACTGGAACGAGGGAGATCCCATCACCATCAGCTATCTGCTTGAATTTTCCCACCAGTATTACTACCTATGATCCCTTTAGTTGCAATAGGGCACTAAAGTGAAGCTGTGCCTGGCTAACCTGCCACTAGATGGAGGCAGTTTCTGTAGTGGGATGTTGGTTGCTTCAGGTAGATTTGGGATGCTGAAAGCTCTGTGCTTTCCCTGACCAGGAGGCAGGGCCTGAGATGAGTGAGTTACCTTGAGCAGGTTGGTGCCAAATGCTGTTCCTGAGGCAAAAAGCTTGGTGGGAGCTGGGAGGGTGGTAGCTTACAGGGCTGGTGGCAGCCTTCTAACAATCCTTGATAAACATAAACTTGTCTACAGTGATTTGGGACTAATTCAGGAGCCCTGCTTGGGTGGGGTGAGGGGTTGTGTAAGTGCAGCTTTGGTGTCACCCCCAAGCCCCCCAGGCACAGCTCTCTGCAGGACAGTAGTGGGTGGTGGTTGTGACTGTGGCTGGAAGGAACAGCACCCACAGCGTGTGCACTAATGAGACCTTTCTCTTTGGATACAAGGTTGGTGACTTCGGTGATGCCACAAATTGGCCAACACCTGGAGAAATAGCCCACAAGAGTGTCCAGGTGAGAACACAAGATCACTCTGGTGAGCAGGATATCAGGCCCTTGCAGACCTTCCTGTCCTTCTGTGGCGCCGGGCGCACTGGCTGAGCCAGGCCATGTGGGGTCCTGAGTGTCAGCATGGCAGCGGCCAGGAATAGCATGGAGGGGGATTTCCTTTTAGGGCTGCCCTGCACAGTGGGCTCCTTCCCTCAATGCTATTCTGGGAGCCTGGAGTCCAGTCTGACCCGCTGGCCCGGGTGAAGCAGGTAGGGCAGCTCCCAGCCCCGCTGCCCTTGGGCCGCTCGGTGCCAGGAGGGGCCTGGGCTAAAGCCAAGACTTCATGGGAGGAACTGTAAGCACACACGAGAGTGGGTTAGCGTGCCCAAGGGGCATGGCCTTCCTTCCCTGCTGCAGACCTGGGTGTTGTTACAGACTTTCTATTTTTGGATGCTGCTTTGCCAGCTCCTGGCTATCTGTCAGGGTTGGTCACCCTTTCTGCCATTGGGGTAGTTCAGTCCTTTGTAGGACATCCTCATCCAGGAGCACCAGGACTCCCTGACAGCCCATCTTGGGAACTTCTGTGCCTGGAGCTTGTGTCTCAGCTCGAGCGCTTCCTAACATCTATAGAGCCCCTTGCCCTGCTCAGGCATAAGCCCTTCCCCATTAACAAGACAGCTCTGGGAAGCATGGAGCAAGGATGCTCCCAGCCTGGGACAAGGACAAGGACCTCCTGCCCCTGCCAGGTTGGAGGAGGTCTGCCTTCAGCTCTTCATTTCTTCACCTCTCACATCTTTCCTGCACTGGTGTGTCTCCAGCAGCCACACAAAGCACCATCTCTCCGGAAACTGCCTGTCAAGAAAGACATGAAAGAGCAGGAGAAAGGGGATGGGAGCGATGGCAAGGAGAGCCTGAAAACCAAATCAGATGAGTCTGGAGAGGAGAAAAATGGTGATGATGACAACCAGAAGTCAGCCCAGAAGAAGAAAGGTAAGGCAGGACCTGGCAGGAACAGTACCCTGCACTCAGTCTGTCTTCCCCCTACAACCCACAGCCAGGTGGTAGCATCTGATGCTTTCCTTTGGGGCTTTGCTGTGGGACATGGTCCTGATGCAGGGACAGCAGTGAAAGACGCTTGCAGAGTTCAATTGAACAGTGTCATTTTGGTGGGAGCAGATGGAACAGGGCCCAAGTAGGGGCATCCGTGTGTCTGGGGAGCGTGGCAGTAGTCTGCCCTCACATGTGCTCTATGTGGGCTTGGAAAAGCCCCTGGCTGGGGGCTGTGTCACCTGGGACTGACACTTGGGCTTGGTCTGGCCTGAGCCTCAGCAGGCAGAAAGTGGCCATTGTCCTTCCCCTGCCTCGAAGCAAAGGGGAGCTGTGTGTCATGTCCCTCTGTGCCCAAGAGTCCCCCTTGGAACCTTCTGCATCCAGTGATGCCTGGAAGGATGCCTCAGGGGCAGGGTCAGTCCAGAAGGCCCCCTTACTTTCTCCCCTCCCTGTGTGGGGGCTGTGTGGCAACAGGGGGCTGTGGGAGAGGAAATGGATGCTCTCTGAACCTTTGTCACACCCAAACCCTGTCCTTTTTGCAGGCAACAAACACAAGTGGGTCCCTTTGCAGATAGACATGAAGTCAGAGGTGCCTAGGGACAAAACGGCCTCTCGGAACAACCGGCAAAACGAACAGCACAGGCACCCCTCCAACAACCGTGGTGAACTGAAAGGTGGGGGCTCAGGCTTTGCCCCCCCCCCCCTCCCCCCAGCTGTGGGACAGAGTGAACCCTGATGCCCACGTATGGCATGGGGCAGGGGGGATGCTTCTTGTGTTCGAAGGGCTGTTGGGGGTAGTGGGTTTGCTTCGGGGAGATGCCTTCATGCCATAACACTCCCCCTGCCTCTCCTTCCCTGCTGCAGGCTGGCATCCAGACAACAAGCATGAGCGCAGCTGGCAGGACCACGATGAAACCTCCAGTGTGAAGAGCGAGGGAGGAGCTGTGCGAGGGACCTTCCGGGGCCGGGGCAGGGGTCGCGGCAGGGGCCGGGGCCGTGGCAGAGGAGGTGATGGCTCTATGTGTGGTCTTGTGAGAGTGGGGAGAGAACAGGGCACGTGCTGAAGTGTGCGGGGCTCTGGGTGTGTTTGTGAGACCTGGGGCTTCAGAGTGGGCTGGGGAGGGCAGAGTGCTGTAGGGATGCAGGGAAGTAATTGTGGCAGGCCATCCCAGCTGAGAAGTTGAGCTGCTTTTAATAAAAGCAAATTATTCTTAGGATTTTAATAAAGGCAAATATCTGTCCGCCACTCAAGCCAAGCTCATCCACCTGTTTTCTGCCCCTTGTAGTACCCCTGTGTGCATGCTAATACTCTGTGTAGGCTTTGTGGTGTCAAGAGCCAAGCAGGAGTGTTGCCTTGGATGGGGAAAGAGTATCTGCACTGACATTTGGCAGGGCGGTGTCTGTGCTTAGCCCCTGCCACAGCTACAGGGCATGGCCCTTGTGTGTCACCTGGGTTTATCAGTTGCTCCTGGCTGAGAGGGCTCCTGGCCCCTCTTTGGCTTAGCGAGTTGAGGCCTCTCTGGGATTCCTTCTGCAGCAGAAGCTGAGGTTGGGATATGTGGATCAGTGTCCCTCTGTGGGCTGCCACTGGGGCTCCAGGAACAGTACAGAGGGAGGTGTTTGTGCAAGAGTCTGGCCCCAGCTGGCGGCACAGCCTGTCTAGCAGATCCTAGGGGCTTTGTGCTGACCCTTACTGGTGTCCTACAGGGCACTTCGACTACCAGTATGGGTACCGGAAATTTGAGGGCTCGGATGGCTCCCGCACCCAGAAGTACGCTAGCAACATCACTTACTACTTCGACAACATCAGCAGTGCTGAGCTGTACAGTGTGGACCAGGAACTGCTCAAGGACTACATCAAACGGCAGATGTAAACATCAGCTCTTCTTGTCTTGAGTGTGGGTTGGTGGGGGGTGTTCACAGATGCCCTCCCTAGGCACTGTGTTGCTGATTCCATGGGTGGGGTTAGCCGAGGTGTTGGATGTGCCATGTAGCTTTCAGCGCTGGATTGCCCAAAGTCTGGGCTCCCCTGGCTGTCTGCCTTCAGCCTTGCAATAGCAGAAGTGTATGTGATGATTACTTCCTCTGGGAGCTGCCCAGAGGAAGGTGGCATGGTGCTGCCTCTCACTGACCTGCTGTCCATACAGAGAATATTACTTCAGCGTGGACAACCTGGAGCGAGACTTCTTCCTGCGTCGCAAGATGGATTCAGATGGCTTCCTTCCCATCACCCTGATAGCCAGCTTTCACCGGGTGCAGGCCCTGACCACCGACATCAGCCTCATCATCAAGGTGAGGGCAAGGAAAGATGAACTGCCCTTCTTGTTCTGCTTCTCACCGCCCCTGTCTGAGGCTTGTTTTCTAGATGAGCTATAGGTGAGATGCAAGTGGAGCCTTCCATTGCCCATCACTTGCTCTCTCCTCCTCTTGGTGCTCCTATGGAGGAAGGGCTGGGGCTGAGCCACTCAGCATGCCAAGGTGGGGCCTTAAGTTAACCAGGTATCAATTGTTTCCAGGCTCTGAAGGACAGCAAGGTGGTGGAAATCGTGGATGAGAAGATCAGAAGAAAAGAGCAACCAGAAAAATGGGCTCTGCCTGGCCCTCCTATGGCAGACTACACACAGACAGACTTCTCACAGTTCATCAACTGCCCGGAGTTTGTGCCACGGCAAAGCTTCCAGAAGGAGACAGGTGAGTGCTGGGGAGATGTCCAGTTTGGTGTGGGCTGCAGTTAGATATCACAGGACTGAGACCCTGGGAGTCAGGAGTGTTCATCAAGGCAGGGCTCGGCCGTTTGCGTTCTGCTTGGTGCTGGGAGCTGCTGTAGGCTCTGTCCTCCGATGCCTTGGAGTGTTGCTGCCTCTATACGTGGGGAAAGAGACAAGTCTGTGGCTTTTCCTCTGCAAGGGCTGAAGGGATTCAAGGTGGATGAATCCTGCTGGAAGTCTGTTGGCTGTGCCTGAAAATACTACTGCTGCTGGGCAGAGCAGAGGACATTAGTGAACCCAACCTGTCCTGAATGGGTGAGGAGATACTGGACACAAATGGGGCAGTAGATACAGAGCTGTCAACTGAGTGCTGAGGAAGGGTCTGCTGTCCTTCATGGGCTGTCCCCTACTCTTTTCAGCCATCCTGTGAGGGCTGGCAGGAGACCAGGGTTGGGCCTGTCAGGCCAAGTAGAGGGTCTTCTTGGTGCTGTTGCAAGAGTTAATTGTGACTGAAGAGGATCTCTTCCCACTGTCTCCAGGCTGTCTTGTGGAGGTTTCCCAGAAAGCAACACAGTCACTACCTGTTTTAGGGCTCTGTGCATCTGGGATACTGTCACCTGCAATGTGCTGTGGTTGTCACTGGCATCACATCCTTAACTGGGCACTTGCCCCTCCCTTGCCTCAGCATTTTCTAGCAGCCAAGGCTTACCAGCACACTGCCTGCTAGTCCTACAAGCTGTGCCATGCTGCCAGAATAACTCCCTCTTTGGCCAAGAGCTTAAAGTACACAACCCCCCAGGCTTCTTCCCTCCCTCTGAAGCACCTCATGGCTCTTGTTGCTCTAGAGTCTGCTCCTGGCTCCCCACGTCCTGCCAGCCCAGTCCCCACCAAAACAGAGGAGGTCAGTAACTTGAAGACGATGCCAAAGGGCCTGTCTGCAAGTCTGCCAGACCTGGATTCAGAGACGTGGATCGAAGTGAAGAAGAGACCTCGGCCCTCCCCAGCCAGGCCCAAGGTAGGTGGTGGTGTGGAGCTGTTGGTGTGGGGTGTTCTCAGTTGTCTGGGTGACTGGAATTGTAAGTAGGCAGGTTTCAGATTAAATAGGGTCTGTTGGTCACGGGAGTCATGTTCTAGTCTCTCCTGGCCCCATCCTGACCCCCATTGGAGCGGCTCCTCAGTGGTGTTAATAAGGTTTTCTCCTCAGATGGGAAGCTTCTGGCTGTGGAAGGAAACATAATTCAACTGTTGGGTCATCAAGCAGTAAGTTTGTGCCACTACATGGTCTTTACCCTGTGTCACTCTTGTTACCCTACCTGTAGAAACCAGAGGAATCTAAGACACCACAGCAGCAGAAGCAGAAGGACCAAGATGAACCTGAGGAGCTAGACTTCCTTTTCGATGAGGAGATGGAGCAGATGGATGGCCGCAAGAATACCTTCACTGACTGGTCAGATGAAGATTCAGACTATGAGATCGACGATCGAGATGTGAACAAGATCCTCATCGTAACGCAGACGCCTCCTTACCTGCGCCGGCATCCCGGCGGGGACCGGACTGGTAACCACACTTCTAGGGCTAAAATGAGCTCAGAGCTTGCCAAGGTGATCAACGATGGGCTGTACTACTACGAGCAGGACCTGTGGACAGAGCAGTTTGAGCCAGAGTATTCTCAAATCAAGGTAAGAGCAGCTGATCCAAGGAAGGGGAGAGCATGTGGGTGGAGGGCTCCTCGCGGGGAGCTTTGCCTGCACAGCCTGGCCACCTTAGTGGCGTGGGGTGGAAAGGGTGGTACAAGGGGTTGCAGCCCACTCATGGGGTAGAGCTAAACCCAGATTAGTCCTCTTGGAGAGCCTGGGATTCCTGGCTCCCAGCGTCACGCTCTGCTGTGTCAGGGATAAATGCAGTGCTCAAACGTGGTGTGAGGCTGCAGCCAGGTAAACAAAATGCCAGTAACGAGGTGACCTGGAACATGGAGTCCATTGCTCCACTGTCTGCCAGGGTCTTGGCAGGCAGTGCCACATCCGCAGAGGGAACTGCGTGTCTCTGCACTGTCTGTGGTGCCAGGGCAGGGCTCTGTGGCACAGTCCCTTGGAGACTGCACTTAGTGGGGACGGGTTCGTTGATGACTGGGCTGTGCTTGGCCTGTGCTCTCTTCCCTTTCGCTGCCAGTTTGCGTAGACTTGGGCTTTTTATAGAAAGCCCATCTGCTGCTTTGAAACATTTGAGTCCTGACTTAGTGACTCTCACAGTCAGGGACTTGCCTGGCCTCATTCAGTGGCTGAAGTTATTTTGGCTGCAAGGTGGGATGGCCCATTGGAGCTCCCAGCTGGCCTTAGTGTTCCCATGTCTGGTACCTGGCATGTTGCTGAAGCAGTGCTGCTCTTGAGGTGGCAGATGCTGAGGGTGTAGGGAGAGCAGGTGACAGAGGGACAGTGTGTGCTGGGAGGAATGGGTCCTTCAAATACACAGGAGTGTTGTGTTCCACTGTCAGTGTGGTGGTGAAGATGCAGGGAGGAAGGTCTAGGGACACTAGGTAGCGGTGGGAATAGTAGGGCCTTGGCCAAGCTTGCCTTGAACCTTGCTGCACTGGCACTGATGCAGGCAGGAAAAAGCCTGAAGTAAGCAAGTGATGGTTATTGGAACTGTACTGCAAGATCTCTGAAGGCCTGGGAGTAGGAAGGGGCTTGGATCTGGCCCATGCGGGTCCCGATTTTCTGTCTGCTGAGTCTCCCCTTCCTACCTCCATGCAGCATGTCGTCCTTCTGGGCACCAAGGCCTCGTGGCTGCACTTTGTGCCTAGCATTGTGGCTGTTGCACAAGCAGAGTGATGGTCACCAATGAGTTGATGGGATGAGGGCAAAAGAGTGCAGTTGTTTGCTTCATTGTCTTCCTCTTCCAATGCAGCAAGAAGTGGAGAACTTCAAGAAGGTGAATATGATCAGCAGGGAACAGTTTGACACCTTGACACCAGAGCCCCCTGTGGATCCAAACCAGGAAGTCCCTCCTGGTCCCCCCAGGTTCCAGCAAGGTAAAAGACCGGGCATGAGAGAGAGGGTGGGACTAAATTTGTCCCTGTTCGTCTCGGTGAGAGGCCCTTGGGGTTTAGGGAGCAGCTGGGGTAAAGGAATTTGGGTGACTGGCATGTGAGTTTACCTTTCCCAGAGCAAAGCTTTTCTGCTGAGTGAAAGTTTTGAGGCTCTACAGGAGGAGGCCCATAACCAGGGGTGTCCCAACAGAGTCAGGAAACTTTGTTCAACTTTGATGTAGCTCCCTAAAAGTGGATTTTCTTTTGGACCTGGAAGGTGGCTGCCCACTGGGCCTCACCTGCCTGTGTGTGGGCCTGGTGACCCATCTTTCTCCTAGGGATGGGGGCTTTGTCATTGCTGCTAGCCGCTGGGAAGCAGATACCTTATAGAAACCCTGGAAGCTCAGTCCTTGGAACTCCTGCTAGGCTTTGGGCTGACTGGCCAGGCTGGATTTGAAGCCGCCTGTCTCAGCTGCAGTGTGTCCCTGTGTTCCTGCCCCTGCTGCTCCCCATCTGCCGGATGGGTGTCTCTTGGCTATAGCATGCCTTGACCCAGGGTGGGGGGTTCTCTCTCTGCAGTACCTACAGATGCTTTGGCAAACAAATTGTTTGGAGTCCCTGAACCTTCAACCATCGCCCGATCTTTGCCTACAACTGTACCAGAATCACCCAACTACCGCAACGCCCGTACGCCCCGGACCCCTCGCACACCTCAGCTGAAGGACCCAACACAGACGCCCCGTTTCTACCCGGTGGTGAAAGAGGGCAGGACGATAGATGCCAAGGTGGGGCCAGGGCTGGGCTGCAGGGGGGGAGCTGGGGCCTGGGGAGGAACAGGACACATCCCTGACCCACCATGTCTTGCAGACTCCACGGAAGAGGAAGACGAGGCACAGCTCGAACCCCCCGATGGAGTGCCACGTGGGCTGGGTGATGGACTCTCGGGAGCACAGGCCCCGAACGGCCTCCATCAGGTACCAGAGACGAGCATGCAAGACCACAGAGAGGAATCAGAAATGGGAAAGGGAGTGAGTGGGAAGGAAGGGGAAAGGCAGTGTCTAGTCTTGCAGTCAAGGTCTCCTGTTAGGTGGCTGCAGAAAGGGTTGGGACCCATCTTGTTCCCCCAGAAGGAGCTGAGAAGAGTCTGAAGCCTTGGAATTAATGAGATGTTTGGAACATATATCCCCTTCCTAGTAGGATACCCTGTGGCTCAGGTCCCAGACCCAGAGCAGACAGTCACAGGGAGTCAGATGTGTACCACAGGCCAGAGCATGGCCCTGTGCTATTGTCAGCTGCATGGTGCCAAGGAAAGGGGCTTAACGGGGATTCTCTTACGCTCAGCTCCAGCCCCTCGGAGGGGACTCCCGCTGTCGGAAGCTATGGCTGCACCCCGCAGTCCCTGCCCAAGTTTCAGCATCCTTCACACGAGCTGCTCAAGGAGAACGGCTTCACGCAACATGTCTACCACAAGTACCGCCGGCGCTGCCTTAACGGTAGGGGTGCTGCACGACGTAGGGGTGCTGCACAACGGGGTCTGGGGCTGGCCATGCTCACTGCACAAAACACGAGCAGGGTCCTGCAGGAAACCTTGCTGGTAGCTGATGTTTCCTCAAAGTCTCTGGAGAGGACAAGCTGTGGCTTGGGGTGTCCAGCACTGGGGATGGGTGTAGGCACAGCGCCCTCCTGTATAGGAGCCCCGGGGCAGGGCTGGCTCCTTGGGAGATGATCTGCCTTGTCATCACTGTTCTCTTCCTGAAACAGAGCGGAAACGGCTGGGCATTGGTCAGTCCCAGGAGATGAACACGCTCTTCCGGTTCTGGTCCTTCTTCCTCCGAGATCACTTCAACAAGAAAATGTACGAGGAGTTCAAGCAACTGGCTGTGGAGGACGGGAAGGAGGGATACAGGTAGGAGAGGAGGGGCAGAGTGGCCTTTCCTGGGAGGGGAGTGAGGGAAGAAGGGTTCAGCCTTTTGTGGAGCTCGCAGCCAGATAAAGGCAGTGTCTCTCCCTTGCTCGCTGGTAGAAGGGGCCACCTTCAGTTGTCACCTGCTGCTGGTACGCAGCAGAGCTCTTGCCTCAAGAGCCTCTGCAAGTGTTGCATGCACTGGTGTCTGAGCAGCATGTGCTGCTGTGTTCCCAGGTACGGTCTGGAGTGCCTTTTCAGATACTACAGCTATGGCCTGGAGAAGAAGTTCCGGCCAGACATATTTAAGGACTTTCAAGAAGAGACCATCAAGGATTATGAAGCTGGTAAGTGTCTGCTTTGGCCTCCCCAGGTCTCTTCATGTGACTTTGGGGAAGCCACATAATGCTGTGTGTAACACATGCCATGGGGACTGGCAGGATGCTGCTCACTTTACGGGGACGGTTGAGTGAATGCTTACCAGCCTGAAGACTGCTGGAGGGGGGAGTGGAGGCTGTAGCTCTCCCAAAACTCTCCTCTAGAGGCATTGGTTCCTCTGGGATCTCTCAAGGCCCTGCAGTGGCTAATCCTTGTCACCACCAGGTCAGTTGAGCCTGGGGACATTGCCTGTCAGGAGGGCTGCCCAGTACCTGTGTGGGTTGCTTCTCTCCAGGTTCTCCATCTTGCTGCAGTTGTGCCCACCAGCAGCACTGGAGGGTTCATGAGTGGGGAAGCCTGGAGGAAAGGGTTTTGATATTGGGCTTGAATTTTGTCCTGACATCTGGTTTGGCTTCCTCCTCATCCAGGACAGCTCTATGGGCTGGAAAAGTTCTGGGCCTTCTTAAAATATTCCAAAGCCAAAAACCTGGACATTAACAGCAAACTGCAAGAATACCTCAGCAAGTTCAAGCGCCTCGAGGACTTCCGAGTGGATGTGAGTAGACACACCATGCGATGGCCCCTGCAAACACTCCGAGGACAGAGGGGCTTGGGGGCTGGTCCTCATGAGCTACCAAGTAGGGGAAGTCAGTGACACCTAGTGTCGTGCCCTGCCACTGCAGCTGGACCAGGAACAAGCTGCAGGGGTCAAATACAGCAGATCCACTTCAGAGCAGCTCTCTGGGGAACAGGACAAACCCATCTTCCTAATGAGAGGAGGAATGTGAGCCTCGATGGCTTGAGTGGAGCTAGCATTGTGTAGAGCTCCAGCTCCCATCCTTCTGAACTGTGTCCTTGAGTGGGAAGGAGGTGCCTAGGAACAAGTTGTCACCCTTGTGCTCGATTGGAAGTCAGTCAGTGCTTCCGTCAGCAAATGTGGCAACAGTAGATTTGAAGAGGGCAGCTGTGTGCTTGGTAGCGATGGGTATGCCTATTCCTGTGGGTCAGGGAGAGAGGTTGCAAATGGAGATTTGCAGAAAGGTTGTTCTCTGATGCAGAGGGAGGGCGTCTGCATTTGGAGGAGACTGTGCTGATACTGCTGTGCTTCTCTTCTAGCCACCCATGGGGGAGGAAGGTGGACACAAAAGATACCCTACGACGTCAGGGGGAGATGGCAGGAAGCGCTACCCATCCCAGTCTTCCAGCAAAACGGTCAGCCAGTGCCCATCCAGCCAAGCCCACACCTCGCCCAGCCAGCCTGCACAAGAGGATGCCAAAAACCTGAGCCAGCAATCCCCCGCCCCATCGGCTGCAGAATTGCAGACAGCGGGGAAGTAGAGAGGCTCCGGCGCCTGCTTCCTGCTGGGGGATGGGGTGGGGTTGGTGGGGGACTGGCTTTGAGACGGGAGACGTGAGGGGGTGGGACAGGAAGGGAGCTGGAAGGTGGGTGGCCAGGAATAGGCTGCTCGGGAGAAACTTCAACGCACACGATTTTTTCTCTTGTGGCTGGAAAGCAAAGACGATCTGCATCTAAAAAACACCGTTTTGCTATTATACAACCCTGACCAGAGCCAGACCCACCCTTGGCTTTCCATTCCCTCCCCTCCTGTGCACACACTCATGTCTTAGTGTCTCTTCAAAAAAACAAAAAAATAATGTTCTGGCTGGGTTGGAAAGGGGAGATTTTTTTATTATTATATATATATATCAAGTTTTAAATTATTGCTAGAAGTTCGTCTGGATTTACCAAAACAAGTCTGCTCTGTGCGGCCCCAACGACTCCCCTCTGTGTCCCCCCTCGGATGGCAGGGCAGCCTGCTCAGGAAGCTCGGAGGAGCGAGGTTCCCTGATGGGGGACCGAAGCCGCAGCATGTTGATGCTGTGGAGCCTCTGATCTCTGTGACCTGGCTGACATCTCCCATTCCACGTATGGCGGTGCCTCTCCCATGCCGACCTCCGCAACAGGAGCATCGCCCCCTTCCTCTTCCTGGTCCCTCCTCCTAAGCGTCTTCACTTCCAGCCTTCCCAAGGGTCTGGCTCTCCGTCTCTCGTCTCTCCCTTCCATCATGGACAATTTGGAAGTCAACCAAAGGACTTTTGCCAAGGATTGGCTTGTTCTGACTCCTTCCTGTGAGGACGGCTGGTAGGAGGTCAGCAGGCACCTGGACTCAAGCCTGCGTGGACAGTGTACCTGCTGCTCCAGGAATGCCCATCACATGCAAAGAGAGGACTTTGCTGAAGGAGTTTTTCTCTTCCTTTTCCCTTTGGAAAAAAAACAACAAAAAAAAAATACAAACCCCTCTAAAACAACAACAACAAAAAAAAAAACCCTAAAGACACATCTCCCTTTGCTTTTCTTCCTTGGAAATATTATTGAAGAAAAAATAATGAAAAAAACCAACAAAAAAAAGAAAACAAAAAAAAAAAGTTGCCTTATGGTGGAGCTGGCTCGGGGAGGCTCACTGGCTGCCTGCGCCTGGGGCACGCTGGGCTCTCAGCCCTCTGGCCCAGAGACTCCTCACGGCATTGCTGCCGAGCTGATCTTCCCCATGGCCTTTCCTCTGACCCCACAGCTGGCTCGGATGCCTCCCCCTGTCAGAGACCCCCTCCCGCCAGCCCTGATTCTTGTGGGGGATGATGCCGAGGGCAGTCACATCCAAGACTTGTGCTCACAAAGTAGTTGAAGCCGCTATGTTGTGTACATACCATTGTAGCATCCTCCCCGTGCCAGTGACTGTACGTGCTTCAGCCTTGCTCTCCAGGCAGGCTGGGGCAGGAGGTTGGTCTGCTCCACTCTGCACCTCCAGCACGGTTGGGAGGCAAGCGGGAAGATCCATCACAGCAGCTGGAGGGACTGGTCTGTGCTGCAGCCTGTGGGAGGGCTGGTGTGTCCCTGGTACTTGATGAGGGAACAAGATGGCCCCAGGAAGCGCCTCTCTCGTGGTTACCACTGGCCCCTGGGCTGCCGGTGGAACCTGTGCTGGATGGAAGCAGGACAGCTGCCTGGCAGAGGCTCTCGCCTGGGTTCCTTGTGTGTTGTGTCTTGGCAGGTGGCTCCATGGAGTGTCCTGCTCAGGGCAGCGTTCCTTGGGCATCTCCAAGGGCTGAGGTAACACCGTGCTGCTCCTTGCTCGGCTGAGGCAAGGAGACGGCTGCGGAGCTGCTGTGGCCTTTACTTGGTTGTTCTGCCCAGCTTTAGCAGGCAGACCTTCCCCAGGCCTGTGAGCTGTGTTCTCTCACAGGGAGTATGTGTCAGAGGGGTGAGATCTGCTCCTGGGGCCCAGAAGTGGTGCTGGGAGGTCACGCTCCCACTCGTAAGGGTAGAAAAGCTTTTCAGCCTGAGCTGCTTGCCTTCCTGCTGCTGTGCTCAGTCTCTGGGGTTGGCATTCCTGCTTTGCAGCTGGCTTTCTCGTGGCTCCAGCGCTCCATCCTCGTGAGCTGCAGCACGTGCTCCTGTGCACGGTGTGGAGCAGGCACTGCAATGGGCTGCTCTAACGAACAGTGTTTTCCCAATGTATCCAGCTGATCCAGGCCATGTCTCATGGCTGGGAGGAGGAGTTACCTCTCTGTATGGCTGCAGGGTGCTGTGCGAGCTGCCAGGAGCTGAGAGTGGAGATGGGAGAGGGAGAGTTTGGGCAGGTGGTTATCAGCAGTGGCTGTGGGTGCTCATGGGGCCCTGACTGAACTTGCCACCTTTCCAAACTGACACTGCGTCGAAGATGCTGCTTTAGTAGGTGTGGGGGGAGGAGGTGGGCTGGTTCGCATGGAGCAGCTTTGTGAACGGCTGCTAGAATTGAAAGTGCAGCTGGGGCTGAGGCTGGGTAGCTGCTGCTTTGCTGTGTCCTGGTGTTGTGATCCTGTCCTGGTCCATCTGTCTGCCCACCCTGTGGCATCATCCTGCAGCCCGGTGCCGCTCGCCGGCCTGGTTCCAGCACCTGGCCCCTGGCTTGCTGTCCAGCAGCAGCAGTGCTCCAGGGTGGTAACTGGGAGAGACGGGTGCGTAACGTGTACAGTGCTGCAGCCATGACTGTTCTCTCTGGGTTTCCCCTCTTCTGAGCCAGAGTTGGATCTCTGGGGTTATGGATGCAGCTGGCTTTGCTCCTGGTTTACCTGGGAAGGAGAAGCCTTGGAGGCTGGAGATGGGAGGCTGGAGATGGGGCCGGGGGCCTGGTGGTGTTGATCAGGGACACTGGAAGCGCCTTGCTGGCTGTCCGTAAGTGGAAGCAGGTCTGGATGTGCTGTGGGTGGTCCTGGCTGCAGTGTCCCTGTGCTCTCGTCGGTGTGTGTTCTCTGTCGAAGCCGATTGTCTGTGTTTCTGCAACAAATTAAATAGGAAATGAGGAGGAACAAGCTGCTCTGAACAGCTCCTGCTGTTGTTACAGAGCAGGCTGTGGAATTGCTTGGGTGGGAGAGGAGGTAGGAAACTTCCCAGACAACTTCCCAAATTCTGAATTGATTTAAAATTTTTCTAAGGCTGAGACTTTAGTCTCAGCATGGAGGAGATTCCCCACCCCCCCCACCACCACCTCTGCTGAGTCAGTGGCGTGTTGCATCAGTGTGAAACCTCGTTTGGAGGGGAAGCTGGGTCAGAAAAGCGATCCCCTTGGTCCTGCTGCCCTCCAGATTTGTGGACTGCATGCCTTGTTTTACACCGGACAGACAGCAGTGTAGCCAGGGAGCAAAGGAAAGACAGACACCTGCAGCTGGGGGCAGCCGCTGTTCTCCACAGCGAGAGCGCAGGGCTGTTTGTTCCCACTCCCTGCCTGGGTGATGGTGCGGAGAGGGTGGCAGAATGAGGGGCTTGCTCCTGGAGTCCTGGTAACAGGGCAGCATCCTTCCCCAGGCCCCAGTAACAGGGCAGCATCTCTCTGTAGGTGGTAGGGTGGTTGCAGGGTGCATGGTCGCTGCCAGGTCGAGGTTGGGCTGAGGGCAGCCATGCTTTCCTGGCTGGTGATGTGCACAGGGCACAGCTCTGTAGAGGCCCTTTCCCTCTTGATGCATGCAGAAGGCATCACACAGGGCTTGCTCCACCCCTGGACAAAGGGACAGCTGTCCAGAGAGGGGTTTTGGTTTTGAGGGAGCTTTTGTCCTGCTGAGGAAGGAGTTTAGCTTGGATGCTTCATCACAGTCCTGTTTAGTGCTTTTCTTAATTTCAGTGGTCTGAGTGGTCAGGCACTCCTGGGAACGCTGCTGCGTCCCGAGGGCTTTGCAGTGCAGGGGCTCAGCTGCCCACTTGACCAGAGGGAGCCCAGCTGCTTTCGGAAGGGCTGGTGGAGTCTGTTGGGCCCAGAGGTACAGTGGGGAGAGCCCTCCCCGCCTCATCCCTCTTCTCCAGAGGTCCCAGGCTGCTGCAGGGCTCAGCCCGGCTTTGGGACTCAGAGCTCTGGTGTGGGGTCAGGTGTGGAGGTGGAAGATGTGTTTCAGAGGAGGCTTTGTCGCTTTGCCACGCTCATTTTGGGGAGGGGAACAATTAAGAAAGTAATAACCCTGCTGCTCCATTTGCCTGTCTGTCTCTCTTCCTGCTGCCCCCCTTATGCCCCGGTGGAGGCTCATCACTGGAGCCCCTCAGGTCCCTTGAGTTTTGGCAACTGCTCGGGACTGGCGGACTGTACTGTAACGAAGCGTTAACCTCAGCATCCTGCCGCCTGTCTGGCAGTGGGGGGGGCCCTTCTATCTGTTAATGCCTTTCCAGTTACTTTATTGAAAGGGGAAAAAAAAAAAAAGAAGAAAAAGAAGAAAAGAAAAAAAAAAAGGCAAACTGTAAATGTAGCAAGGTGTGTTTGCAACGCTTCTTCCCTCCTGTCTCCTCCGAGACCGGTTGTGTCACTTCGTCACTGTTCTGAAATGGATGCTAGGCTCTTCTCCAGAGAGGGTTGCTGCACTTGATGTTAAATGCCTCACTGACTCCTTTTTTTGGGTTTGGTTTTTTTTTTTTTTAAAGTTTCTGATACATGTAATAGAATGACTTTTTTTTTTCTAAAAAGTAAAGGAAACGTTCATCTCGGTGGCGCGGAGCGGGCGGCCGGCGGGCAGCGTCTCAATGAGTAGTTTACAGTTTCACTTTCTGCAGACACTTGAACATAGGACCGATGTATCTGTGACAAGCACATCCCTTTGGTGGTGGAAGCTCTGGCGGAGCGGGGAGCGCCGGGCTGGCAGCCAGCCTCCCGCACTCCCCGCACTGTCCCCTGCAGCCCGCTCTCCCGGTGTCATCCCTGCGCGGGGGCCAGCAATGCCCTTCTTGGGGAGGGGGTGTGTAGGGGGGTGCTTGGCATCACTTGGTCCCTCGAGCCCCCACGGTGCAGCCCCGCTCCCCATCCTCCTCTCCCAGCCTGTCGTGGTCCCAGTGGGGTCGGGAACCTTTGGTTCTGTGGCTCAAAAAAACACCCACTGAGCTGCACCCCTTCTCGCTCGGGTGATGGTTCGATGTGCCCGGCCCTTCTCAAACCCTGTGTGTCCCAACCTCAGCCTTCTGTTTCCCCAAACTAGAAAGTGTGTGCAACCCTCTTCAGCTGCATTTATTGTAGAGACAAACTTAAAATGACTCATCACAGACCATGTATCACTTGGGAGGGAAATCTTGTTAATACGGCCCGCTGTACATGATCCATCTTCTGTCGATAGTACATAATCTTTGACCCATGTGCTAGGATCATCATCACATATAAAAGGAAAAGAAAAAAATGTAAAATACTTGAATGAGAGCTTGTATTATAACATTAATATTATTCAGAGTATCTTGCTTTCTAGGCTGATGTGATTCATTATTCTAGTAATGCTTTAGTCCTTTGTAATTTGTGGTAATTATGCTTTTTCCTTTTTAATACAAAAAAAAATGTATAAAAATAAAAACTTCAAAAGACAATGCAGCCTGGGGGGTTCTGTTCTGCTGCCCTGCCCTCCCCAGGGGGCTGTGGGTGGATGACAGGGATGGATCGATCCCTGGGGGTCTTAGGGACTGGAGGAGGGAGGGAAGAGTTGGGCTGACAGCGGGTAAGTGCTGTGCAGCTTGGTGCATCCCCTCTGGGGGCTGTCTTGGGGTGGGGGTCAGGCAGGGGTGAGAGGTGGGTGTCTCTTCTGTCCCAGGGCTCCAGGCAGGATTGAGACTGGAGATCCCAAAGAAAATTCACGGTGTGTCTCGAGATGGGCTGTGTGGGAGCTTGTGGCTGTGCACAGAGGTATGGGTGGCTTTGGGCCCTTTCTCACAGGGCTTTGCTGATCTCCACACAGCTCAGGGTGGCAGTGGCTCTTTTCCCTGGAGTGTGACATTGTACAGAGGAGCTGGTGATGGTTTGTGCCTCCCTTGGGCGTGTGGGAGCGAGGGGAGCTCAGCCAGAGGAGGTGATGTACCAGGGCTCCTGCCATGGAGCACATCAGCTCGCAGCTCCGCTTCCCTGTCCTGCAGTGCAGGGGATGGGGAGATGACTGGCTTTATGTCTGGAGATAAGAGTTTGGTGATGATGTGACATCCCTCATGTCAGCCCTGTGCTGACCCCTCATGTGAACAACAAACCAGCCTGGGGAACCCAGGCCTCTGCCAAGCATAGAGGGAGAGTGGTTGGGAAGCTGTGGCCCCACTGACTCCCTGGGGGGCTGTATCCCCAATCCTAGGTGTTCCGAGTCTTGGTGGGTTTAACCCTGTCATGAAGGATCTCGCTGGTATTTCTGCAGAGCACTGCTGGGAGAGGCCAAGGCCTGGCCTGTGAAAACTGATGTCTCAAAGCCTGTAAAATGGGAACCCCCTGGGTCCCCCCAGAGCCAAGGGACAGAGCAAGGAATTAAGAAAAACCCCAACATCCAAACTTTGTTTGAAAATAACTTTCTAGTGCAGTGTTTTTAGTGCAGTCATCTCAAGTAGTGTGTTTAAGTTCAGCTCCAGGTTTTGTTACACATGAACACCACCTTGTTTCCCAGTTAAAATACTCTTTGGTGTAAATCATTGTCCCTCAGGCTGCTGGGCTCACTCTGCCCTCCTGGGTGCCTCGGGGATGCTTTCTGAGAGCGGCGTGAAGCTGAGGAGCACCCTGTGTCTCTCGTAGGCTTTGCTTTTCCTGAACACTGTATCTGTTCCGTGCAGATAATCCAGCACTCCCAGGACTCCATAGCACTGGTTGAACCTGGAAACCAGAGATTAAACATCACTGAAGTCGCTCATCCTCCCTATTCCCGTCTCCTTTCGGAGCCCCAATAAGCTGTTCATGCGACTCCTGCTACAGCACCCATCACCCCTGCAGCTCTGAGGAACCCTGGGTGAAACTTCTGCAAGTTCCCTTTCTGGCACAGCATTACCCAGACACGGTGGCACTGCCCAGCAGCTGACAGCCACGCTGCCAAGACCCCGCTGCCAGCGCTGCGGATGCAGCACAGCTGCTCTGCCCAAAGAGCATCATGGCCCTGCAGTGATCCATGTCCTGGTACAAGCCAAGCTTTGGAGGGAATGACCCACCAGGAGAACTGGTACTGTGGTTTGGGGGTGGCCTGGCATTCGGGTGTGACAGAACAGCTGTGCAGGCTGTTTGTGACGCAGAGGCAAACCCTTCGGTACGTCTATGAAAGCATCCAGGAGATGGGGAATGCTGCTTCCCCTGCTGTGTCTGTCCCTGAACAACCTGCTGGAACTGTGCTCTCCATGTAGGAGGAGCTGGGAAGGGTTAATTGCAATTGTCTGGGCAAAGTGTCACTGAGCTTTGTGTTACTAATCCCAGCATAAGGGAGAGGGACAGACAGGGAGGCTTCCTGCAAACTTAATTCCTGTGGTTTGCCCTTGCTCTGTCTTTATTCCAGAGCACACAGCATCTGCCCAGCTTCTGGGAAGAGCCTTGCAGAGACCTGTGGGCGGCCAGGTGCTTGTGCTGGGGAAACCCAGGTGCTACCTGCTGCTTCCAGCACTGTGTGCTTCCCTCCATGGAAGCTGGGGAAACTCGTGGCGCAGCCTTGGCTGACTGTCCTTGTGCTTTGGAGAAAGTTTTCCTGGCAGCTACTAGAGGAGGGTGGGTGTCAGGGAGGTGGGTGGTGGGCTGGAGCCCTCCGAAATCCCCATCTCTGCTTAACTGCTTTAAGGACCAACGGCATCTAGTCTGCTCTCCAGTGAACTGGGAGGCTTCTCAGATTGTATGTGTGTTACACAGGCCCACCTGCCCCTCAGAAAGGGGCTCAGCCCCACCCTGAGAAGGGAAAGGGGGGGCTGGGCAGTGCCCAGACGTACTTGAGGTGGTGGAAGTCGTGGAACTCTGGTGATGGCAGGAAGGGCAGGTGGTATCCACAGTGTGAAATGCTTGTTGTTACGAGAGCGAGGGAGAACCAGGCTGCGATGGAAACGATGTGGGACCCCATGAGCATCGGGCCCGTCATGACAGGCAGCGTGTTGGAGAGCTGGAAAGGAGAAGCAAAGTCTGCCTCATCAATGGGTACACAGCAAGCAGACTCTCCTCTAGGAACTGAATTGTTTCACCTGGCACAAAGGGGCAATTCCTCTGCAGACATCTCACTAAAGCTACACAGTCATCCCAGCAAATCACTGAGCTGAGCTTTCCTTGCTAGCAGGAGTGAGATGTGAGATCAAACTTGGGGTGTGAGGGCAGCATGATTCCAGTGAATCATAGAATCATAGAATGGTCTGGGTTGGAAGGGACCCCAAGGATCACAGAGCTCCAACCCCCCTGCCACAGGCAGGGCCACCAACCTCCAGGCCTGGAATCATCAGAGGTCTGAATTTCAGCCTCACCTCTGAATAATGCTGAACCTGCTCCTGGGGAAACTTCGCTGTGGAAGGGCTTCCCTGGGGACAGGAGCAGGCAAAGGCAGCAATGGGGGCAGCTGCATCACTCCACTGCGTCCTACCACTGGCACAAATGGCTGTCCCTGCCCAGACCAAGCTTACTGCACCAGCTAGGCTTAGCTGGACTCTGGAATAGAAAAGCTCATGCTGCTGCCCAAAGACTGTCAGCTGGGGAGAACCCAGACCTGGTGCTGCTGCCAGGGACTACTGCTAGCAGGAGATGGTCCTGAGAAGTGCAGTCTTGTGAAGGTGGGAGGTGTTTGCTTGGGAGACACTCCTGCAAATACTGATCCCAGCCCTCAGCATGAAAATCATAACAGAATTGTGAGTCCATAGAGTCGCAGACTGGTTTTGGAGAGATCTCAAATCCCATCTAGTCTCAGCTCCTGCTATGGGCAGGCACATCCCCTACTAGCCCAGGGTGCCCAAAGCCTTATCCAACCTGGCCTTGAACCCTACCAGGGATGCAGGGGCAGCCCCAGATGCTCTGGGCAGCCTGTGCCAGGGCCTCCCCACCCTCACAGGGGAGAATTTCTTCCTAATATCTAACCTAAGCCTACCCTCATTCAGCTTAAACCTGTTACCCCTTGTCCCATCACTCCCTGCCCTTGTAGCCAGTCCCTCTCTAGCTTTCCTGTAGCCCCTTTAGGGACTGGAAGGTGCTGTAAGGTCTCCCTGGAGCCTTCTCTTCTCTCATAAGCCAACTCTATGCGCCTGTCCTCACAGGAGAGGTGCTCCAGCCCTCAGATCAGCTTTGTGGCCTCATCTGAACTCTCTCCAACAGGTCCGTGTCCTTGCTGTAACCCAGACCGTGTGTCACATCTGCTGAAAGCTCTGTCTGCACTCCCAGGCCTGGGTGCCAAAGGAAGCACCCCTCAGTCAGCTCCTCCTCAGCTGCTGGGCCTCAGTCTGTGCTCTTCCAGCAGTGGAGTCCCATACAAACAGGGACCGTGCCCCTCCTACAGCCAGCTGAGCTTCCTCTTCCCGAGGGAGGAGAGTCCAAGGGCACAGTCGCCTTTCTGCACTCACAGCTCCTCATCCCATGGAAATCAGGCTCCACACAGAGACTGGGGGGGTGATGGTGGGAGAATCCACTTACCACGTGTTCCACGGGGTGAGCGTAGATGGAAACCACGCCGATGGGGGCTGTCCACTCGTGGTGCTTCTTGTGAATGTGCTTGTACAGGAGCGGGAGGTGAACAAGCCTGAGCAGGAAAAGCAGAGACAGGCAGGGGCTGAGCTCCAGAAGGAAGGAACACAGTAATGTAACGCAGAGTATCTGCTGGGGGGTTTGCTCCTGTCTCTTTTTTAACACAGAGACTTCTGGGAGGGAGAGTGAGGGCTCTTGGCCCTCACTGTGAGGGTGGGGAGGCTGTGAGCCCTCACTCCTTTGGCGTGCCCGCTCTCAAGTCCAGCCAGGTCCCATAAATAAACCTGCCTGACCGACTCCTTTGCTCAGTCCTGGCAGTGAGGCCCATGGCCAGAATCACTTTCTATTTTCGCCGGTTCGACTCTTCCTGCCCCTGACTCTTGGAGTCGGAGTTTCAGGGGCCACAAGTCCTCTGTAAGAAATGGTTTTGTATGGCTTTGGTGTGCTTTTGTCCCAAAAAAGTAACCTACGGCTTTCCAAGGATGCCTGGTCCAGGCTTTCTTCTTCCTTGCCTTGGTTTCTCCTCTCTAACACTGGTGTCAGCCCACCAGCTGGAGCCAGGCCCTACTTCGCAGGCGCCACATGTGAAGGGGAATCAGTCACTGACCTCTGGGGCTTTTTCCTTTCAGTGTTGTCAGTCTCAGTCCCCCCTTTTCAAGGAGTGCCAGGGCGCAGCCTTTGTGCAAAGCCACCTTTCCTGTCTCTTCCTTGGCCTCTAAGCTGCTCCACCTTGGTAATTTCACCTGGTTTTGCTTACTGTAGCACAAAGCCTCCTGCTGTATGGGTGCACTTCAGGACACGTAAGCCTTCCCATAAGCCTTCCCATATAAATGCAGGCTGGGTGGAAAGGGCGGACTGGGGCTGTCACTGTTGCAAGGAATGGGTATAAGCTCCAAGGGACGGGGGAAACCACGGACTCCTGCTCCTGTGCTCAGCTCACCTGTGTGTATAATAGAAAAGAATTTCCTCTGTTAGGGTGAAGATGCTTAGCTCCACAAGAAACCACTGGAAGGTGGGTAGTTCCTTGCTGAAGGTGTTGCCCCACCATTTCATGACGTAGAACATGACCACGAGCATGGGCAAAGAGATACAGAACTGATTAAACAGCACCATGTAGATGGCTTGGCGCAGCTTCTTTGTGTCCACCTGCAAAAGAGATGTTGGGAATAAATCAGAAGCAATGCAACTCTGAGTTTGGAGGACAAAGAGCTTTGCAGACTCGTAGGCTGCTTCCACGTTAGTCTTGGGATCAACGTTTTAGCGAGCAGTCACTCCAGAGCTGATAAGTCTCCTCATTACAAGTGCTGCCCTTCCCTCTGCCATGGCACACAAGACTCAGTTTGACTCTCCTTGAATCCCACCCAGTTGCAAGAGAAGTGTAATGGGTTCTCCTCCCCACTCCCAGCCTAGCAGATGGCAGGAAGCGTTCGGCCAGCAGCAGAGGCACGGTGAGAAACACTTACAGGGTCGTTCTTGCCCAGCTGGATGCGATAGCGAGTGATGAACGCTGGCTTTCCCGTGACATCGGCCACCAAGAGGATCCCATTGAAGGACCAGAAAGCAAGGGCAGGAACCAGTGCAGCCCCTGCGGTGTGAGGGAAGAGGGGCTGTGTGAATAAACTGAGAGCTGTGGCTGCATGGGAAGCAAAACAGGCTGGCGTGTTGCTGGAGGACCTTGCTGGGACCCAGGTTTGTATCCCCAGCCCAGAGAGGCTGTCAGAGGGAACATGGGAAGGTCTGGACACCTGGTCAACATTGAGGGAATGGGGAGGAGGTTAGAGTGGACAAGTGTCTCAGGTTGAAGCCTCCTACAACTGAGGCTGAGAAAGGGCTCTTCTGGGAGGCTGGGGGATCCCCATCGTGGGTGGGCTTTAAATACATGTTGGCTAAGGTCAAGATGATCCCTGGGACTTTTGAATGTCCCTATTGGGTCTGTTCACCAGCTGCTAATTACAGACAGAGTCTTACAGGTGCCTCAGCAGGAGTAAAATGCGCTAGTTTTACTTTAATTTCTAGCAGTTAATTCTGCTGAGTTATCCAGCCCTCACAGGAGCAAAGGCTGTGCTTTCACAGGGAAGCCATCCCAGCAGCAGCAGAGAGATGACATGTTTAATCTGCCTGGGGTGGTCAAACGATGAGCTGGCGTGAAGGCAGCATGGCTGCTCCGCATCAGCTGCGGCCGACTCTGAAACCTACACGTGCCTCTTCAGTGGGAGTATCAGTGAGCTCGGGGTGGTGTGTCTGTGTCCCCCTTCGAGATGTAATGCACGGATGGTTCCTCCTGCAGCAGGGAGTTGTTAAAACTCACCAAGGAGGAAGATTGTCCACTCCTTTCCCTCACACAGGTAGTAGAATTTTAGCCATGCTGTTTGCCAGAAATGGCCATACATGTCCCAGCTACTCTGCACGTACCTGTGGGAATAAGCATCCCTGGTTGCTCATCTTTTCATCATCCACTTTTTCCCCCTCTCCACAGAAAAGGTTCTCCTTGAGCCCCTCTGTCCAAACAAGCTTACCCAGAAACAGAGTTCACTAAGGCAGTGTACACGAGCAGGCCGGTACCGAGGACGCAGGCAGTGACCTTCAGGGCATCCCAGAGCTTCTCTTCCTGTGAGCAAGCCACAAGAGTAAGCACATGCTGCTGTGTGCAACACCAGTGCTTTCTATACCTGGAACGTGGGCGGTAAAGGCTGACCTGCACCAGCCTGTTTTGTCTCACAAACTCTCTAAAGGACATGGTGACAAAGCTGTGACACAGTGTGTCACTGGGGGTGGGGGGAGCAGGCACGCAGCCATGTGTCACTGGGGTGTCACTGGCTTGGAATTGCTCTGGAATAACCAAGGGGAGAGGGACGACCGCTGATTTCCCCCCCTTTGTTTTTGTTTGGTGCACTTCTCAGTACCTGGAGGACTATAATGCTTCTGGATAACTGGGAGGGGTAGGAAAGGAAGTCTTGGGGTAAGGAATGGTGCTGCATCCCACCACTTCCCTCACTCGCTGTTTCCCCCTCCTAGCAGGCAGCATGCTTTTCCCTACAGTAGCCAGGAGCTGCTGTGCTGGGATGAGGGGATTAGCAGCTCCAATCAATGCAGAACCGCTCCTCTCAACTTCCTTCTTTGCTTTGAAGATGGATTCTGAAGACAGGCTGGGGTGCCCAGGAGTTTGCCTTTCCCCTGCCCCAAGTACAAGGGAGCTTTAACACAGGATATCACCTCACCTTTGCTGTGCCTGAGGCCATGGTAGGTACAGCTCTGTCCTAGTACCCAGAGTAGGACTTGTCTAGTAGGTGCTGCATGCACAGAGCAGCCACACAGTTACAAGGAGCTAAAGTACTCAGCTTCTCAGGAGCATAAAGTTCTCCAAACCTCTGCTCTCAGTCCCAGAAATGTAATTTATTGAAGAAATATTCCTGTGTACAGCATAAGGGCAGCTGTGATGTTGGCATGACTCCTATCACTGTACACATTTTTCACTATACAAAGCAACTGCAAGAGTCAGATTACCAGTGAGACCTCCTGATTCTAGGAATAAGTATATTCAAAAAGCAGTATTCAATACAGTTGAGCATTTAAGTATTCAAACCCAAGTTGTTTAGCAAATCTAAGACATATATATATATAAAAATAACTGTGTGTCTTTTAGAGTGCCCCAAGTTGGGGTTGGTTCTGGAGTTCAGCAATCTTTGTTGGGGTGAACATGCATTATTTTATCTGCAGGATAAAAGCTTTAAAAAAAAATCAATGCAATTCTAAAATAATATAATGTAATAACCAGCTAGTGTCTTGTTCATTACTCCTTCCTGTTTATTAACTGTGGTGGTGTGTTTCACAGACTGGAGTAAAAATAGCATGATTCATAGTTGCTGTCCTGCTTGTCTGCTGTCAGAGAGGACAAACAAGAGAGACAGCTCACCAGTAAACACTGAATGCAGCTGTGTTTAGGGTAAGGCAATATAGAGGAATCCTCTCTGTGTGGCTTTCAGTGCTCAGAGCTTCTTTAAGATGCTGGAACAGCTACAGAACGTTAAACACCTCCCAGCACGTGTCAGCAATACTTATCTGTCCCAGGACAGAACTTTGCTCATTAGCACTGAAACTTTCCTCACTAAAACAAACAACCATTTGCTCCTATAATTTTTTTTCCCTCCCTTTTCAATCAAGTTAGCAACTAGAGAGGAATTAATTTTAAGAACTCTTGTCCTGCAGCTTGATGTTTGTGAACCTATAGGTTGGTATTCACAGCAATGCAATCAGCTGCCAGCAATACCACTGGGTGTGTTGAACCACAAATGCACAGCTGGTGAAAGCCATCTACTCCAGCTTCAGAAGGTTCCTGCTGGATCCTGGGCTGGACATTTGCTCTCTTAGCAGTTTTGTGCTTCCAACTGCATCCATGTTTATGCCTCACCTATCCTGACATAAGTCTTCCTGTATCTTTAGACCCTGGAAGACCATCCAAGATATTTGCAGAGTCACAGAATTATAGGGGTTGGAAGGCACCTCCAGAGATCATCAAGTCCAACCCCCCTGCCAGAGCAGGGTCCCCAGGACAGGTCACACAGGGCAGCGTCAAGATGGGTCTTGAATATCTCCAGAGGAGACTGCACACCCCCCTGGGCAGCCTGTCCCAGGGCTCTGTCACCCTCACTGTGAAGAAGTTCTTCCACATATTGGTGCAGAACTCCCTGTGCTCCAACTTGCAGCCATTGCCCCTTGTCCTGTCAATTCTTCAGAAAAAAAGGTTACAAAAGCTGCAAAAAGCTTAAAGCTTTTTAACACAACTGTATCCTAGAAATCCTTCTTTTCCCTGGGATGAGGGAAGAACATACCAAAGAAAAGCTCTGATGACTTACAAGTGTCAGAATTTTTAATTGGACCAAATAGTATTTCAGATTCTTTAGCACCTTCAGCTGAAGAACTCCAAGAGTTACAAAACTGATTAACTCCTAATACTCACTGGACACCATGTGTGTCCTGCTGTGCAAGTGCACAGAGAGCAGCTAAAGTTCAGTCCTTAAGCTCTTTTGAAGGCCCTTTGGCTAGACACTGTCTTGTTTTGAGGCTGTGTTTTTCCTGCATGTGATGAAATGATTACATGGATGAATCCCTCCCACCCACTATAATTACATGAGCTGTAGAAGCAGAGAAGTTTACATAGCAAAAAAAAAATCTTGTTCATCAAGTCCAAGTGCTAACCCTGTTTCTCTTCATGCCAACAGCTCTAGCACAGTAGTTTCTATACTCTGACCCATGGATCGCTTGAGATCTTGCCCTTAAAGGGCTTGTGCAAGTTGGCAAATTCCTTAAAAGCAGAACAGGGCTGCTGCTTGCAAAGTGAAGAGACAGGGAAACATGCTGTTGGGCAGGAGTACTTTGAGAACTGGGCCCAGCTGGGTGACCCAGCTTCTGGCTACAGTCGAGTGTTGTGGCCTCTTGTCTCATGAGAAAAGGCAACAGACCCTTGGGCACTTGGTGCTGTACCTGCTGTCCACTGGAAGGGAACAAACGCTGGGAAGATGTTGCTGCAGTGATGAGAGAAGCTGCTAGGTGTGCTAATGTGATGAGAGCCTGGCCATGTCTGTCACTTCTCTTAGAAGGTGGTTCAACACACCCAGCCTTCCAAAGCACCTGCATAACCCTTCCTGTGAAAGGTGACTGTGAGCCTTTACCTGCTGCTGCTGCTGCTGCTCAGCCGCGGTGGAATATCCAGAGTCTCTCTTCATCTGAAACAAAGAGGGGATCTAAGTAAATGAACCTAGTTCAGCTGGAGAGTGGAAGAACACACTGCTGACAACAGCAAATCCCTTCAACTTCAATTTCAATTGCAAAACTGAAATATTTACTCTCTGTGCTCTGTCCTGTCCTGCTCCCTCCTTCCCGCTGGCCATGGAGCTAAGCTGAGCTCTTGAGAAGAAGAATCCCCTTGTTTCCTGAGGAGTTAATATTTTCCCAGAAGACTAACTGGGATACAAGGGTAACAAAGAAAAATGGGAGAACAGCCAAAACCCAAAGCCTTTGATTGGGGCGCTGGTGTGCTGTGGCATGGCTGCCTCCCTTGATCTGCCCCAGGATCACACTGCGCTCCGCAGGAACCCCAGCCCTTCACAGACTGCAAGGAAATGATGCTCTGGGGTATGCACCCTTCCATAATGCCAACATGCTGTTAAACTAACAAGGGTAAACCCAAAAATCTGACTACAACAACATGAGACTGGCTCAGTAGAGCCCCACAGAGCCTTTGCTCCCATGGCAGAGGAACCGTAAGTTACAGCTTAAGAACATGGTAAGTGATGTAATGATCTTTGCTTCAAGTCCTGCTATGGCCAATTGGAGGGTTTAAGGTCCTGAGTGGACAGGTGGCCACCTCATAGTAAATCTTCCTGCTTCTGGCTCTGGCTTGAAAATTTGTTGACAGTTTTGATGACAAAAAATACCAGAGCCCAAGTTAAAGTAGCTGCTGGGGCTTTGCTGCTGGCCATGGCCACGGAAGGATCTCTATTTCAGGACGTGCTGTGGCTGCCCTAGGGATTGTTGCATAACTGGCTTTATAGTGCTGCACTCTTAACATGAGTTGTGATTAGTAGAAGCTAATGAAACATTCCTTAAGGTTACTGGAGTTTCATTCAGTCTTTGAGAAGGAACACACGTATTCTAATATGAAGGCCAGGCTGTGGGGATTGTAGAATTTAATCCGTTTTGCTCTTCATACTCAGCAGAGTATGTTACTTTGGGTAACAAGGGAAAGCACAAAGAAGGCAGAAAGGCACCTGTCTGAGGTACAAAAACAGCTGGAAAATTACTCATTAGAAAGATGATATTCTGTTACCTTTATGGTGGCAGCAAGTGGCTTGGGAGTACTCCTCTTGCAGTGTTTCAGAAAGAAGGGCTGCGCTGCCAAAAAGAAGTCCCCATATTAGCCAGGAGTTGTACTTCAGCTTGCAAAGGATGGATTTATGGGTACATCCTTACAAACACAACTCTATTTACAGGTGTTTCCAGCTCTGTTTCCCTACGTTGCACATTAGCATGCAGGTCAAAGGGCACAAGACAGAACAATTGGAGACTTTCTTCCTGCTTGGGTTCCTGCTTACTCAAGGCCAGGCCACCAAGCTACATGCTTTAGTGGAAGAAACTGATGTAAAATGGTTCTGGAAATGAAACAAAAGAATTAGGGGAAAAGCAATTTGAAACTTGAAACCATGAGTGCAAATTCCCAACCCCTTATTTCGACACGAGGGTTGTATGTCCTGTGGGATATGCTGATTTTTGGTAGCAGCCTTAAAAAAAATGAACAAGTTAACTTTGTCTCCCTTGGCCAAAAGAATTAGGGTGAGAGGTGCCCTAAGGTGCTATTCCTTAAAATGAGAACATGTTAAGGAAGTCACAGTGACCTAAGCCTTTCCCCAGATCTAGAGCTCCTCACTATTAGGCAGTGTGAGCTACTAGAGCCAGGCTGAGAGATCTTCTGTTGGTTTCATCCCCCTGATACACCAAGTTTGCCAACCACAACCTTACTGAAAAAAACAGAGTTGGGCTCTAACATATCTGATGAAGAATTCCTGTAGGTAGCAATCAGAAATAACCTGCTAGCCTGAATAGAACAGCGTAAATAACTGGCCATAGGATGAATTGATCTTATCTTCACTTCCAAAAGACCTTCTGATGACAGTGATGCATTGTACGTTATGTAACGTGCACTATATGCTCATCTTGTCCCACTGGTCCTCTGAGTGCAGGTGTGCTGTCTCCAAAAAACACTACTAACACTTGAAATATGTCAGGCTTGAATAACCCATTCCTTTTTTTCTGAGGCTTTGCTCCATTCCAGCTTCCTTAGCTGGTTGTTTAGAGCCTTGAGTATCTGAAGGAGGGGAGATTTCACAGCTTCTCTGTGAAATCCACCCCAGTATCTGACTACCTACACTGTAATTCCCACCCCCCAGTATTTAAGCAGAGCTTCCCCTGTTAGAGCTCCTATCCCTTGCCCTTCTGCTGTGTGCTTCCTAATCCTCTCCACAACCACCCAGTAGGGAGCTGAAAACAGCAGCACGAAATTATTCTGCTGGGACAGCACAGTAACCAGGGTCAGCCACAGCTTTTTGTGGTTAAAGAGATTATTCTACACTGATGTCCTCGTGGGAGACATCAGCAGACATGAAGGGGGTATCTCAGCTGCTTGCTGGGAGGCTGATGCTGGGGAATGGTTCCTCCATACAGAGGTGCTGAGTTAAACCCTGCTGACTCTGCAAGAGAAGAGCTAGAGAGCAGAGCACAGTGCAGTGTGACTGGTTTCAGTTTTTAGGAGGAGAAAGAGGCATCACTTGATCAAGTCTCACCTTCTGTGAGTTTGGGACAGACTGAAAATTGCAACTGCTTTGCTAGTAGTACTCCTTTTAAAATGTTCACATTATGATAGCAGTCTTGCACAGGCAAAGAATTGCAGTTTGAAACAGCACTGCCAGGTCTGCTTACCCTCCCTCTCCCCAAAATCTCAGTATGCTACCTCTATTAAGCCATAGTGGCAGAACAAAATTTTACATTATTTACATTAAAACAGGCTAAATTTTGATGGTTTGGGGTTTTCCCAACATCTCAGTGCCTACTCTTTTTTCTTGAGTTTTAAAAAGCATTCATATAACCGTGGCAGTTTTGGCAAACAAAAAAGCCATTCAACTGCTTGGCCCTGATCTCCTGTTGGCACACTGTACAGCCCCAAATAAACCAGTGGAGAGCTCAGCTGCCTGCAGCTATTTCCAAATATTACCCAGAACTGGTGCTCTTCAAAAAAAAACAAGTTCCTTTTTACTTATTTCAAACTAGTTGACACACAATTTGATCCAAACCAAATTCCTGACCATAAAATAATTGTTTTTCCAGTCTCCTGATGTGAAAAGGGAAACATACACTAGTCAATAATGAATTCTTATGCATTTTATTATTTCCATGCACTTCATCATTTGTCCAACAACTGTTCATCAAGTCACAGATCTGTTCTCACTGAATTTTCTACTGCAGGTGTCAGAAAAACCTAGTTTAAGTCCTATTTTAAAATGCTTAATATAATCTGAAAAGGAAAAAAAAACCACACCCTGGAATTGTTATTTTACATTTGTTTTAACATTTACATTATTATTTATGTCCCATCTCTGCTGTCCCCTGACATTTCTGTTGCTCAGGCAGTCCACAGCTGAGGCTGCCCAAGTGCCTGCTTCTCCTTGTATCTGTATCCTTCTTCTGACAGCAGCTGACAGTCCCACTCCTGGCAGGTCCTGCTGAGTAACAGGGTACTCCTGCTAGGGTGGACTGGCTGCCTACTACAGCTGCTTGGTACTCCTTTATCCCTCCTGCTTGAATCTTCTGTGGAAGACCTTATTTCACTGGAATCAAGCTTTATAGTCCATAGAGTATGGGAAACAATTGTGCCCAAGAGAAGAAGGGCTACATCTTTCCATGAAAGCACAGAATGTATAGAAAGGAAAATGTAAGGACAACTTACCTGGTCACCCAAAAAGTTGCATATCAGCCACACTGTGTGGACAGAATCGGGACTAGATGGTGTTTGGTGGACGTCCTGCTGTGCCAAGCACTGCACAGGTCTGAAGGCAACCACAGTCCCTAGCAAAGCTTACAGTCGTACTTTAAACAGACACATGACATTGCTTTCTAATTATTTCCTCCAAGTTTCTACCCTATCTTTCCAAACTACTCCACCCTTGGACTCTGGCTGCCCACTCTTTGCTCACCTCCTGCTGATCGTAGCCTAGAAGAGGTCCTTTGTCTATTCAGAGCCCAGAGTTCAACTCCTCACCTTTCACTACTGCTGTGGAAACCTTATGAGGGTTTAGGCAAAGGCGATGGGGGTGTGTTTCCAAGCAGGAGCTGGCTGTCCCCTCCCAGGCAAGTCATGTGAAGCCCGTGCCATCTCACTGCTAGTCCTGGCAGCGTTCCCGGTGCGTAGGCGCTAGCTGTCATTCAGTTAAGCTTTTGGAATACACCTCTGCAGGTGAGAGTTTTTCATCAGGAGTCAATGGCTGTGCTGGGGGATAAAGAAGCTCCTATGCCTTAAAGATAAACTAGTTTTTATAATGCACTAACTTGCATTCTGAGCACAAAACCAGCAAGTGCCAGTGCAACCGAATGGGTCAAAGGTGTATTTGTTAAAAGCAGTGAGGGTTACTGTGGAATTTGGCAAAAAACTCCCAGCAGTCCAGTGTTCATCATGTTGCACTAAAAAGTATGAATTACACCAATGCTGTCTGCTACACAGTGACCTCAGCCAGTTACAGGTATTGGTTCCATTGTAAGGACGAGGTGTGAACAGGCTCTGTTGTCTGTAAATACGATGTTTACAGACCATAAAGTCTGTAATTATTGTATTGCAGACAGTAAGATGTAATTTGCAGTAGCATTGATCTTTATTATGCAAATGTGGCCCCAATCTGTGTTACTTACCTAATATACAGTGTAGTATTACGAACTAAGCCCTGAGAATTGAGGGTGTTGCTGTAACTTTCCATGTTTATTTTTCCGCTGAAGAGAAAAACAAGAAACATCCCCTCTGCCTTGCAGTTAGCCTTGCAGGACCATTCACAGGTGAAGCAACACGTGCTCTTATTCTGTAAGTAACACCTCAAGCTAGCAGCAGCTAGAGCAACATGGATGATGGTGGTGCATCTGTTAGCTGTGCCTGGATTCTTGTACCTACTGCTCCATCTGTATTTCTACCAATTAACTTTTCTCCTGGAAGAATAATACTCCCAGAACTCCCCTCCCAGCCTCAGGCTGTTTGTTCTCTTAGTGCAGTAAACATTCACTGTTGCTTCATTTCAGACTTCAGACTATGATACTGTTCTCATGGACACTTTCTCTTGACTAACAGAAACTATTCCCCAGTGGGGAAAGAGGCTGTAGTTCTTAGCTGCTGCTGCTAATTGTTGTCATAGACAGCAGACTCAACAGGGAAGAATGCAGTTCCTTCCAACTATTCCCACATGTGCAGAGCAGGAAGTGGAAATTGGCATTCCAAGAGAGGTGAGTGTGGTATGTATGTTGTCCTGAGCAGACCTTTACTGGGACTTGAGCTTGCACTGGGAGAACTGTTCACCCAACAGTCAGGAGTGGGTGATAAGCTGGTGTGTTTCTCAGGCCTCAGTGTTTCTTTTTAACCCCAGTTCAATTCTGACAAGGGTTATCTCGGAAATATTTATGCTGAATAGGGACAGGCAGCTCAGCATGTTAGTCATAAGGATGTAAATGTCATTTACCTTCTGCTCCAAGTTCATGTCTAGGGGTGGGTTGGCAATAAACTAAAAGCTGTTTCTGCCTGTGGGCCAGCCTGTGCCCTGCACCAATGCCTTCACTATAAGCCCTCCAATGTTTGTGCAGTCTTTGCTGAGGCAGGCAAGAAGTCTGATTTCTTCTCAGCAGAAAAGCTTTTTGATCAGACACTTCACACATAACTTCTCCTTGTTGACTCTCCACAGTATTGGTAAGAGTCACAGCTTGTGCTGCTCCTTGCACAGAGCATTAGGAGAAAAGCTATGAATTCTCTTTCAGGATTGTACCAACCCACACTGATAGTTCACCTGCCATCTAAGAGGCATTTGGAACTTAGTGCCATCATCCAGTACTGCAGGGGTACGCTCTGGAAGCACCTCTGGATGTAAATGAGGGCCTTGCTGTTACACTTCAGGCATGTTCAGCCCTAGTTGCATCTTTTAACTCTCAATTTATATTTTAAGATTTCCATCAGTAAGTTTTCAGCCATTTGTGGCCCTGTAACTAAGCTCCAAAGGAAAGGCACAGCTGTTTCCACAGGGCAGGATCCAGAACACGCCGCTCACGCTGGCTAACGTGAAAATGTTGAACTAAAGCCCTTTTTTGCACCTTATGATGTCATAGGTCTACACACACAAACTACTGTGGTCTTAACAAGCATACAGAGGGCATGAGGACTCTTCAAGAACATGTGTTGGGAGTGCTGGACCTGGAATCAAGTTTGGTAACTTCCAAATACAAGAGTTATGGGACTTTTTAAAGAGCAGGGTGCCTTTTCCAGCTACTCTTCACCTTTATTAGCCATGATGAAAATTACACATGATTGAAAAAACAAATTCTGATCTCCTGGAGCACAGTATGTTTCCAGCTCTTACCATGAGTGCTTGTAAACATCCTTGAATAGATTTTTTTTCAAACTATATCCACACTGTTAAACGTTATGAGCATAATTTATCACAAGTGATTATTTCCTGCAATACATTTTTCATTAGAGTAGCAAGGCACATGTATTTTCAGTGTTCTGAAAATAGTCATCCTCCCTTTGACCTGTATTCAACATACCTTCTACTGCTGGACTCATGAGCAAGAAAAGATTATGCATTTTACTATGAACCATTTAGAAAAATACCCCACCAACCAACTGTGGCCTTATATTTACCAAGTGCTGTAATCAAACCTGCTGTATTTACCTGCTAACGACGTGTTTTCCTGCACAAAATCCCAAACTCAAGCGTCCACAGGAAGAAAGGTGACTACTTTCTCCTAATCTAGCATATTGCATAATACAGAAATTATGCAATGCAAGAGACTGCAGAGCTGAGAAGGCAAAATTATTATCTATCATCTGTAAACTTTGAATCAAAGTAACATTCAATAATGGCAGGTAATCAGGTGCTGACAGTACTGTCACTTGATAGAGAGCAGTACTGAGAAAAGCCTCTTATTTTCTTACAGTTACGTTTCTGCTGAGGTATGAACATTAAACCTGAGACACTGAACTATGTCTGAAGTGTGAAAGGTAACCACAATTCATTTCTCCAGTTGTCCTTATCAAAATGGTAGGTAGCTGAGATTGGGTGAAAGTCTCCAGTGAACCCAGATGGTGGGCAGGTAACAATTCCGGAGCAGTACCACAACCCCAAGTACTTTGTAACAGATGCAACCCTGGCATTTTAAAAGAAGGAAATACCATCTAAACTTAATTGTTAGTAGAGAAGATTCCAAGTAAACTGCACATCTACTCAGCCTGAGCCAGCCTTGGCTGCTATGTTACTCAAGAAGTTACATTATGCTGCTTTACCAGATACAAACTGCTGTTCCTAATGTAGCTTAACCAGCATTTCTGGAAGAGGAGAAGCCAGCCTAAACCTCTGCCAGACATAGTAGGTACTCAAACAGCTTCTTCTGTTTGAGAGGCAGAACTTCCTCACGTAATGGCCTCGCTATACACAACACCACATGAACGACACGCGCCAGGACAGCAGGGGTTTGCCCTCACGGCCTTGCAAAACACACCGTCGTGCAGCTCCAAAGCCCTGCGTGCCCATGGCTGGGTGCCCGGGCAAGGCCAGAGTCCGCGGGGAGCCTCCGGCCCCGCAGCGGCCCAGGCCTGATGGAGGCTGCGGCCCAGGGGTCTCTGCTGCCACCCGCTCGCCTCTCTTCCGACCGAAGGGTGGCCGCTACTTCTTTTGGGGACGTTGAACCTGGTGCAGCTCCTGTCGCAGGGGACGTGGCCGGAGGGTTGCTGGGGGCGCCCCGCGCCGGGAAATCCACCCGAGCCCCGGTGCCTGCCTCTGGCCGCCCGGCCTCGAGGCCCTGTTGTCTCAGGGAGAGGCAGGCACCTCACCCCCTTAGCCCTCCCCCCGCCCGCCAACTTTGGACTCGCCCGCCGCCCGAGGCGCAATGAGCCCGGGCGAGTCCATTAGCCGCCCTTGGGGGAGGGGAGGGCAGCGCATCAGGACGCCAAGGCCTTTGCGCAGGCGCACTCCAGGCCGAACCCCGCGTG
>VZTU01007362.1:63908-92763 GCA_013400835.1 Zapornia atra
CCTCTCGGCGGGCGCGCGCGCGCCCGCGGGACAGGCGCGCGCAGCAACGTAACGTCCCCCGCCGCGCGCCCCTGAGGCTTTGCCATATCTCTCGCGAGAGCCGAGCGGCAACCCGGAAGTCCCGCCCCGTCCGGAGGCCGCAGCGCGCCTGCGCGGAGGCGAACGGCCCGGCCCCGGCTTCCGGGCAGGTAGCGTGGGGGCGGGGAAGGCGATGGGGAGCGCCGGAGCCGACGAGAGGCGGTGGGGGGAGAGAGGGCGAGAGCGGCGGGGCGNCGGCGAGGGGGCATAGGAAGGGGCGCCGTGCCGTGAGGCGGGCCCTGGTGCCCAGGCCGCGGGGCCTTTGCTGGTGGGCTGAGGAGGGCGAGTTCCGCTCGCGCTCGGCTGGGCTGCGGTGGCGCTCGGGCTGAGGCCCTCCCCTGCTCGCAGAGGAGCGGGGCCGTCTTGCCCACGTTCTCTCAGGCGGGGGTAAAGAGCCGGCGGCTTATCCCGGTGTGGCGCTGCCGGAGCGGCCGGAGGCCCGGGCCGAGACGCCTCCTTCGGGGGTTCCAGCGTTACGTCAGAGAAGCTGGCGTAAGCGCTGTCAGGCGCTGTGCTGCTGCTGCAGGAGCTGTCGCGGGGGCTGGACAGGGTTAGACCGTGAGGATTCCTTGCTTGTACATCTCACGCCCACAGCTTCAGAGCTTGTGCCAGGAGAAGACGACAGGGAAAATGCCTCTTTCTGTAAACAACTGGGCTGTTAACTCTGTGTCTGCCTCTGTAACCTGAACGGATGCTCTAGATTTTCTTCTCATGTTTACAGGAAGTGGTAAAAGCAACAAAAAAACTCGGTGTTAACTTTAAATGGGCTTTTTGAACTTGAACATGGAAGTGGAGCCTGACTCTGTGAGAGCATTTGCTCTTGTATGTAAATCTTTCTTCATACAAAGCCTTGTTCGTTTACCTGTTTGCTGCAGCACGCTGATAAGATCGCGCAGCCTGCGAGTCTGCGCTGCCATCTGGATTACACATCGGCTGCCTTCACTCTGGTGCCTGCAAGATGCCAGCAGCCCTTGCAGAGAACAGCCAGGTTATCTGCGAGGTATGGGCAAACAACCTGGAAGAGGAGATGAGGAAAATTCGAGAGATTGTTCTAAGTTACAGCTACATTGCGATGGTAAATATGTTACTCTTGACCTAATTGCCTTAGTCAAGGGGGCCTGGTGGGGACAGGGGAATAAGTTGATTCTTGAGTGAGTAATGACTTCCCTCTATTCCCTGTTCCAACTGAGCTGGAGGTTGTGTGGTGAAAAATTAGGAAGCTTTTCAATAGAAGCTTTCCTGAATTCAATACAGGTAGCATTGAGTATTAAATGAAAGATGGGGAAGAGAGAGACACCACCTTAAAAGCTGAATTAATTTCATATTTACATATTCAGCATGTATTGGCTTATGTGACAGAAGATGAAATGGGTCATAGGTACAGGTGGGTTTAAATCTTCAGATGTCCAGCAGCGTATTTGTCTCCATTTGGTTATGTTAGAGTCTGTGTGTTGTAGGACAAAAGACCAGCAAGTGACAGCTAGTCAGCTGTGCTGCCTCCTGTTTAACAGGGTCACATGTTGACTCTAATGGAAGAAAAATATTTTGGCTGTAGGTATGACTGTGTGTTCAGACAGCTCCATTTAAGATAACTGGAATCTCCCCCAGGTGGGAGGAATCTCTTCCTGCTTTTAAAAGTCTGTATCTGCTTTGCAGGAGTCAGTAAGCTCCATAAATAACTGGGTTTAGTTACGATACTCTTAAGTTCTGCCAACTTTGCTTAGGAACGCTAAACTTCAAGATATGAAAAGTCCTTAATAGAAGCATGGCATAAAAACACGTGCCCCTGCAGAGCATGGGGTATTTCAGTGCAGAATGTTGTGTGACTATGATTTTCTTCTTGCCATATGTCAGTGGGAAATGAGCTTTCTTGCTTCCATTTGATCTTGTTCAGAGTGTCCTTATGACCTGTTTTAGTGGCTGTGCTGTAAGAGCAGACCTAAAAAATCTTGGGCAAGGGAGAAATTTTCTCAGGTGCACAGCACTGGATTCTTCATGAAAGTTTTTGCATGTGCTCTAGTCAGTAGAAGTTAGGTGACCTAGTCTGAGAGCAAAAATAGTGTGGAAGCTTGGGTTTCAGCAAAGATAGCGTGCAGTCACTGGCCAAGTAAAATGTTTCTCATCTAATTAATAGATGGTTGCCTTGTTGTTAAGGTCTGTGCTGATGGGCAGTAGTTTTTGTTAATGTAAGCATTGGCTGTTCCTCAAAACCAGAGAAAACACTATCTGGACTATTGAATGAAGGTGGTCAGGGTGCTTAATTTAACTTCTCTTTGGAACGTGGAAGAATACTGAATAAATAAAAGTCTGTTTTAGTGGATTTAGGGAAAATGAGGGACTTAGTCCTTTGTGGGAGAAAGATACTTAGTTTTCTAACATTTTTGTTTTGGAATAAAACAAAACTGCAGGAGAGGATACCTGTGATAAATGAATGAGCACAATAGTTAACAAATTCTGTAGGCTTTTTTTAGTGTCTGACTTGTAGCCGTATAAAATCTGTAGGAATGTAGAAAAGGAGGAGAAAAATACACAGAATACAGTGCTGAGACCTGCAGGTGTGGAATCAAATAGACTCCTAACAGAGTGATAATAAAGGCTCCTAATAAAGGAGTGACAAAAGACTTTCCCCTTCTCTCTTAGGACACAGAGTTTCCTGGAGTCGTCGTGAGGCCGATCGGTGAATTCCGCAGTTCCATAGACTATCAGTACCAACTCCTGCGGTGTAACGTCGACCTGCTGAAAATTATCCAGCTGGGCCTGACTTTCACAAATGAGAAAGGAGAATATCCTTCTGGCATCAACACCTGGCAGTTTAACTTCAAATTCAACCTTACGTGAGTCTCTTGAGCTGAGGAATAATCACCTACTCTGTCCTGCTGAAGTGAGGCTTCCCCTTAGCCAGTGTGGGTGTCCATATGTTCGTTGTTGCTGGATTGTTCTGAACAATGAAAATTCAGATTCTAACCCAGATGATGTGGGAACCTATTTTGGCATGACAGGAGTGACCAGTGTTTGTGGAAGTCCAAGCCATGCCAAAATTCTATCCTCTATACACTTTGTAAATAACCTATCCCCAATAATTGTATGTGCCTTAATCCTTTTTCTGCAGCAGTGTTGGAGCCTTTAACTTTATACATAACCATATACAAAACATCTCTTTCTTCTAAAAACAAATGAATGTTCTGTATTCAGAAAAAAAAGGAAGACACCTCTTTACAGATCCATGCTAAAATATAAACTGGGATCTAAAAAAAGAAAAAAGTTGGTGTAACTATCACACCTCTTGAGGAAAATGAATCTTGATAAATGAAGAGTGGCAGTTGTTCTTGTGTCCTCTGTGCCGCATGTCCTGGTCACAGTTGAAATAAGTTTCATTATTGTGTCCCCTCTAATTGTAAATACAAACTCAGCTTAATTACCACTTGAGCTGCCTGGAACTAAAGAGAGGGTCTATCTGGTAAACCCACACATTGATTGGAAATCAAGCTGTATTTTTATGCAACTGTCACGGGAAAATGTTGCAGAAATTCATAGCTGGTGTGTGCAGATCATGCAGTTCTCGAACCCCAAAGTCACAATATTTACCTCCATGTATTTGTGAGCCTCTCAAAAGTACTGAAGTCAAAGTGAAGTGGTTTTCATGGTGTGATCACTTCATTTGATTCAGTTACCATATTTGGCATGGATTTTGCTCTGAGTGTTGTCATGTCCTTCCTCCCCCCCCAAAAAATGGAACAGTGTAGTACAAAAGTCGGGTCTCTGCTCAGCTCCACTGAGCATATCATCCTTCCTCACTGTCCTCCTCTCTTACTCGAGTATTAGGCAGTTTTGTTTACTCTGAGATGGAATGGGTGATGATACAGTGAGATGTGCTGTGAAGTGAAAAAGAAAAAATGTAGATAGGAATGATGCCCAGTGCCTTAGAGTTTCGTGTCTTCTGGTTTGGGAGAATTCCCCTTTTCCCCATGCTCTCATCTGTGGTGCTATTTGCCTTGTAGAAGGGACATTTTTCAAAATGCTGTTCAGTTCTGTGGAGGGTGGGATCTTTATTAACTAGTTATGATCACATATGACCACAATAGCTTGTTACAGATGCCGGAGGCTGGAGTAGCAGTATTAGAACCAATTCAGTTTGAATTTTCTAGAGACATAAATGTGGAACCCAGAGATAGCCAAATGATCCCACTCATTTTTGAAATACAGTGTGGGGGGTAGGGAATTTTGCTAAACTGAGGAGCCTGATTGGTAGCACCTTCAGTACAAAGCTGCTTTTCTCCTCCAGGGAGGACATGTACTCTCAGGATTCCATAGACCTCCTTGCGAGTTCTGGGCTGCAGTTCCAGAAGCATGAAGAAGAAGGGATTGATACCCTGCACTTTGCTGAGCTGCTTATGACATCTGGGGTTGTCCTCAGTGACAGTGTGAAATGGCTGTCCTTCCACAGGTAGGTCCGAGATGGACACTGATGTTATGAAGTGAAAAACTTCTGTTTGCTTGCAAAATGCTGCTGCTTTGTGTCCATGGAGACTGATAGAGATTTTAAGGAGAAGAATTAGCAGCTCTGCAGTTCTTAAAATAAGCTTGAAGTTACAAAGGCCAAGTTTAAGGAGTAAGGACACTTGTCACTTCGTTTTGTACTAGCACTTACTGTGGGCTGGGTTTTGTGTATGTATTACTTGCAAATCCTTCCACTCTTACAATTTTGCTTTATGAAAGAGATTATTAACAAGCTGAAATGTGATTTCTGTGCTTAGTAACTTGTATGCATTATACACTAAGGGTTTTCTTTCTTCCTTGGTGTTGTCAGTTTCCATATCATGAGAGATACCTGCATAGTTCAGATGTCTTGTAGCATTTCAAGCAACTTGATTACAAAGCTTCTGGTTCTTGATGTCATTGCAAGTGAAAGGACTTGAGGGAGAAGGAGGTGGTGGCAACAGCTGCTTTTACAGGGTTTCCTGCTTTTCTGTATTGGCCATAGCTACAGGAACTTGCAGTGTTGGGAAGAAAAATATGAGGTAGACAAGAGCATTCAAAGTCCTACTTTGACATAGATGATCAGGATGCAGTCTGGTTCTGATCCAGCAAAATTAATCAATGTCAGAAAATGGGAAGGTCTGAGAGCTACAGCATAGAAAACTTGTGAAAAGTAAGGTACTGATGCTGACAGAGTTACAGGTGTTGCCTGCTTATCTGGTTTCTGTGTGGTTTTCTTTTCAGTGGTTATGACTTCGGGTACATGGTGAAGTTGTTGACGGATTCCAGGTTACCAGAAGAGGAACATGAATTTTTCCATATCTTGAACCTTTTCTTCCCATCTATCTATGATGTGAAGTACTTAATGAAGAGCTGCAAAAACCTCAAGGTACTTGTTTCTCCCCAGCAAGAAGTGATGGATGGGCATCAACACTGTGCATGTACAGTAAGCCAAGTGACAGAACGGATGTGTATGTCAGGTCTTGAAACGGGGATGTGTTTAAAAGCTGTAGTCACACCTAAGCACCCATGCCTGCATCTGTTAGATACTGCCTTTCCAGTTTTAGACTTAGCAGCACATATATCATATAGGAAACATTCCCATAATCTTCCAGTTTGTGTTATCTGTAATTTCAGAGTCTAATTATAATTTAGCATGTGTATCTTCCTGGTGCAAGGCAATTTCTTCTTACATGAACTATTACATGACTTGATTAACTGCTAGACAGGGGTGTGGGAAGTAATTCATCTATGGAATCGCAGCCTTGTTTGAGGAATGGGGAGGGGAAAGGTCCAGCATTTGTAACCTATGAATGTTCCTGCAGTTATCTCAAGTCTCTGCAGCAGAAAAGCAAGGTGCCTGTGTTTGAGAAGAGTATTTATGTGTTTTTGAACCGTGTCTACCACTGTGTTTCACAGCTGGTGAGTGTGTACTGCTGGAACCATCGTTGAGTCATCATAGCCAGTGCTTGCCCTTAGATTTTGGAGAGGTGTGGCAATTTTGGTAAGAGGTGAATCCTCCAAAGTAGAATCTGTTCTGTTCTGATTGCAGGGTGGCCTTCAGGAAGTGGCAGATCAGCTGGATTTGCAACGGATTGGGCGACAACACCAGGCAGGATCGGACTCTCTTCTTACGGGAATGGCATTCTTCAGAATGAAAGAGGTACTGCAGTGTTTCTTATGCTTCTCCTTTCTCCAGTTCCTGTCCATAAATGTGGGCATGAACATGATGGGGTTTGTTTTGGGGTTGGTTTTTTTTTTGAGCCTGATGGCCATGAGACTTCAAACTGTCAGTAACCGGAATTGCTGATATTGGCAGACTTGTTTATTCCTCTTTCGTGTGCTTATTTTAGTTCTCATGCTGTATCTTAGAGGTGGCTGACTTCTAATGAGCTGTTTAATTAGCATTGATTGGGTACTTTCTGATTTAGAGGGGCTATTAAACAATACCTGTTTCTTCCTTTTTTTTTTATCCAATCTGCAGTTGTTTTTTGAGGATACGATTGATGATGCAAAGTATTGCGGGCGGCTGTATGGCCTTGGCACGGGAGTGGCTCAGAAACAGAATGAAGATGTGGACTCAGCCCAAGAGAAAATGAGCATTTTGGCCATTATCAACAACATGCAGCCATGATAAGCTGCACCCCTCAGCAGAACGTGGTTACCATATTGGCAGCTGCTGTCCTCAACCATTTTCCCCAAGTGTCTCAAACAAAAGGCATTACAGTGTACAGCCTGCAGTTTTGCTGAAGAGCTGCATCTTCATTTGAAACCCAGAAGAGAGTTGACTTGAATTCCTAATGCCAGCATTTGTGGTTTGCCATCTTTTTAATACCAAGGGCAAAAGACAGAACCTACTGTGTATACATCTGTTTTTTTCCTCTTTATACTGTACAGAATCTGCAAGGAAGACGTACCGGTATTCAGCAGAGCTAAGGGTCTGGAAATCCAGTGAAAATGGACACAGACATGCACACAAATTTGCAAACTGTGCTTTATAAAGCTTATTTTAAAACTTCTGCATGTTGTGAGGGTGACTGCTTCACCTCATGTTTTGCTTCTTTTATCTTTGTGTAGTCTGTGGAAATTGCTCCCTTTGATCACTGCAGAGGTTTGGGAACGGATGACATTAAAAATGATCCTTGCAGCTAAAAATATTCAGAGATTTGCTTTAACAACAGTGGGAAGGGAATTACAGGAGCTGATTTGATCAGCTCTCCATAGTTACTCTCTGGTACAGGTTTGACCCATACTAAGCCTCAGCTGAGTTCTTTTGGGCATTAATAAACTGTTCTGGAAATAGATTCTGAGCGAGCCTAAAAGCTTGCCTTTGCTCAAGGACAGGGGATTGGACCAATACTCTTGACTTCAGTCTTCTTCAGCTTAACCTACAAATTTTTTGCTTCCCATTGCAACACAAGTAGTTCAGCAGGTGGATCAGTATTTGTTCCTCTTCTGCCCCCCCCTTCTCCAGCCTCTAATTTTACTATATGCATATCAGCAGGCACAACAGCTCTACTTTTCTTCATTATAAACACCTGAAAAGTAGCTAGAGAATGGAAGAGCAACTTGGGAGCCCGACTTTTTAAAAAACGAGCTATAGTATCTTTTTCTTCCCAGCATCTCTGTAATGACATTTCTTAAAAACCAAATAACCAAAACCCTTTTGGACACAGCAAACTTAAAATTTTAAGACTCTGTCTTGCATTTTAAACAAGCTGAAACAGTCCATTATCAGGAGTTGAGGTTTAGAGTTGGTATTTAAAATGCTTGTAAATACTACTTGTTTTTAATTTTTGTAAAATAAATTTTTTGTTAAACCAGGCTTTGGTTTGGATTTTCCATCAAGCACTAAACCTCCCAAAGTTCAGCCTTTGGACTCTGAATTTGAGCTGTATGTGCTCAAAGATGCTCAAGCTTCCTTTTCTGATGTGCCACAGGGGTAGGTTGTGGTAAAATCTGCTTTTGAAGTTGTACATAGAGAATACAAGTCGCCCAAAGAGATCTTAAGCTAACCTTAAATCACCTTTCTCCTCGACTCTCAGTGCAGCTAGGAGGATTGTGGAGTATTCTTTCAGTACGGCATAGCCACTTCGTGACAAAGCCTTTTCGCTCATCTGTCCTGTCTCTGATGTTCGACAGTTCTCAGGGTTCTTGTTTCAAGTCTAGGAGGGCTGTTGGGTTAGGCACTAGCTCCCCCTCCTGGTTTCAAGTATTTAGTTCAGAATTTAACACGTTTGAGTTAATCTCTGAAATTTGCCAAACATGTCAATCTACAGAAGGATCTTCTCATATAACCCCATCTTTTATCTATCTACTGTTCTTCAAAGTGTTCTGAGGCTTTACTTGCCTTGGAGCAGGAAATCTATCAAGTCTGCATTTTGGCTGGAAAAATCAGGAGTTCTTGATCTAAAAACTCCACCTTGCCTTTTTGTCTCCTAAACGATAATCTTGTACTTAGAAAGTGTCTAAATTCATGACACTTCCCCCTCTCCCAATCCCACCATGAACTTTGCTGCTGCATTTAAAAACTTGCTTTTAGAAAATTCCTTACACACTATGTTCACTAAGTCCTATACAGCCTCATTCTGTTCTTTGGAACAGTTATGTTTTTCCACCAAGACAGATAAAGCCTTTAGGTAAAAGCTGCAACACTGGTCAAAATATTGCATGTTCAAGACTCCAGAGTCTAGGATTAGTTTTGGCACTTCTAGAAGAGCAGTCTTTCTAGAGAATGTGATAGTACTTCCCAGTTATCATTGCTGTAGCAGTTTGTTCAGCCATGGATGCTGCTAAAAGCAGGGACTTTTCACCTGGAGAAATCCTTTATCTTTTGCTTGTCAGGCTGGAAACAAATATGTAAGATCATGCCTTCCCTTCTGTGGTGTACAGGCAGCTTCACTATGCAAAGCTAAGCCATGGCACACATTTGTTTTATCTACTGCATTTGATTGATAAAGTATATTTAACAACAAAAAAACCCCCAACAACAGGCTTATTTTTGATGTGTTTGCCCATGATGGATAGAAATCATTATCAATCAAATGCCAAAACATAGTGGTACAAGACTTTATTAAAGGAGGAAAAATGACCTTACACTGCTTTTAAGAACACTACTGGATTACAGGTCAGTTTGCTTACAGAAACTATTGTTTTTCCTGAGGGCAGCTACTATTCATTCTTCCTCTGTGGAAAGACTTCCACAGCTGCTCAAAGCTGGGTCTCTTAGATGTAAATTCCAACAGTTTTCACTGGCATAACTTCCAACAGAAGAAAAATCCTGTCTATACCGTTTGAGGCCAGAACCTACTGCTTCTCAGTCTCCTCTAGTAGCAGGTGATGCCCACAAGTGAGCCTGTGTATAAACCTGGTTTTTGGTGGTTTTATCCAAAACAGTCTTCAACAGCCATGACCACTGAAACAAGCCTTTGCTTGAAGAACAGTGTTGGTGTTGAGTGGCTGTAAGCAGCTGAAGGGAAAGGGTTTGATCTTACAGGTCATGTCAGGAACCTCCTGCTAGCCTTTGCATAAATACCAGCACTACCATGTTTCCTAAGGAGATCCAATGCCTGTTGGTGCAGTTCAGAAGGGCACTGGGAGCTGATGTGAAGGAGCACGAGGCAGCACTCCAGCACATCAGGGAATGGGAAGACCTGCAAAAAAAGGAATGTAAGTTGATTACTCTTTTCAATTATCATTGCTCAAATATAACATAATTGGGGTGCTAGCTCTAAAAATGCTCTTTTACATCTCTGGAACAGATAGTCATGAGTAAGATGTGTTTTTCCTCTTTAGTGCATTAGCTCATGTTTTATCAAGTTTGCTCCCTCTTGTACCATTGTGATGATTATCTTTAGTTATGTTATAGACTATTACAGACTAGAGAACAGAGGGCACAAGACAGGCCAGGAAGCATTGTTCTCAAACATATGAAGTGTAGTTTCCACAGTTCCTAATCTCTAAAGGCCATTTTATACCTTAAATTCCTGATTTCACTGTTTATCAAAACTATTCTTACATTTTGCAATTGCAGAGTAGCAAGGGATTGCTTTTAAAACACAAAGGACAGATTCATACACAATATCCCAGTGAGTTCTCCCATGCTTTACCTATACTTTTTCCCACTGCACAGAGAAAGTTATGCTTGAAGTGAAAATATTATCCTGATGCCATGTGTCATTTCTCCCAAAACTGCCACAGGATCACTGAGAAAGTCCCTGTTCCATCATTTCTGTACAGATGGATTCTGTGATGAGGTTGCCCTTACAAAAAGACCATCTTTTTTTCACAACAATGCCCCCTGTGAAAACTTACCTTTAAATTGTCTGGAAATTCTGCTAGTTTCTGCTTTGCTTTTAGAAGCTGCTTCGTTAGCTCAGGGAGTGTAATTGGTTCCTTTACTTCATCTTTGCTGTCAAGGAAAGAGCAGGTGTTATAAGGAACTGTTTAGCTTAAATGACTGCATAGCCTCCATTCTGCACAGGGTGCACAGGAGAGCTGGACTCTAGCTCATTCTTGCCAAAGTCCCAAATTGATTGTCTAACTATGATCTAAGAGGTCTGTCTCATCTTTTTCATTATCCTCCCCTGCTCAAGCTGCCCTGTTTATTCCATGTACTAACACACCCCATGTATCAGAAAGTTACTCAGCTGTACTAAGTTCATGTGCATGGTAGTTATGCCCCAGGGAAATGCAAGACTTCTGAGCTGTGTGTACGCTGAAGTAAGTGTCCCTGGGTGACAAGCTTGATTAGAGGCAATCTGAGCTAAATGAGGAACGTGCTGCACAGACACAGAAAAGCACACAAAATTCTTCAATCCATTCATCCCTGTTCTGAAGCTTACCAACTCAGCTGATTGCCATCAGAGCACGGTTTGTCTGATTCAGCCTCTGAAATCTGCTGCAGGTTGCTTTCCTGGGTGTTTCCATTTGTGTTTTCCTGGAGATTGTTCCTCTGCTGCTGATGCTGGTGGATCATATCTGCTAAAATCTGCTGGACCTCAGCTATATCTCTTTGGGTGTTCTGTAAAGCAGCAATCTCTTCTGAAAGAAGGACTTGGCAGCCATTCAGTTTTGACTGTCTGTCTACCATGTCATCCACCGAGCTAGTACTTGAGTCACTTTCAGTCTCACACCTATGAACTTCAGTTGTATTGGAGAGGTTTTCACCCATCTCAACTGCAGTTTGATCAGGATTTTCTTCAGGGGAGGTGTGACCTGAAATGTTAGTCTTCTCAAGAGCTGTCTGCTCACTGGGACACAGCACAGGATCCAAAAGAGCTTTCTGCAAGACCAGGGAGTTTTTGGGAGGGTTCCACCACAGGTCATACAGCAGCCTGTAAGCCATGAAGCCTTCTAAACTCCTGCAAGCATCTGTGCTCTGAGAATCTGTGTTGTCCAGTTTCTGTCTCAGGTTATCACAGCCTAAAAATGAAAAAAGGATGAAAAATACAGATTTCAAAAGAAACCATCCAGATCTGGTAAACAAACAGCTATCCTGGAGACCAAACCCAGATGCTCACAGGGCAGTGCAGGAAGGAGAAAAGCAGAGGCAGACATCTTTGGCATCTTTTTAAACACAACACTCCATGCTAGCTAGCAGGAGACTGCATGTTCTCATCACCTACAGCAAACTTCTTTGGTCCCAAGCTGCACATCATGACATTCCCAGGATCCAGACTGCAACACGAATGCACTGTGTTCTCTGCAGAGAATGAGGGGAAGGGCAGCTCAGAGTGATCTGCCACTCAGGAACACAGCTTTCCAACCTCCCCATCTCCCTTACAGAACAGGATTTGCTCAGTTCCCTACATCACCACACCAGTTGATGCTGCCGAGTTCCTCCCACAGTTGGGAATTTTGATCAGCCAATGGCCCTTGCACTAGTCAAATTCCACAGGTTTCCATATATACAGGTAGGTCTTGCTCCTTCCAAACATTATTCTCCCCAGTAATACTAATGGACACACAGCTGTGCTTGTGAGGAAGTTATCCCTGTCTGTCAGGGAGACAGACAAGAGACTCACCTTCAGGAAGGATGATGCTGCAAATGTCTTGCATCAGGGTGAAGTTACCAGCATCGTAACTGCGGGTCACAGCTCCAAGAATACTTTTCACTACCTCGTCCCAGGTAGCAGTCTGATAGCTCAGGGCTGCAAGGGTCAGGTCATGGGAGACATGGAAAAGCACCTACAGGATGTGGAGAGCATGATGAAGAGTTCTACTACAAAGTGTGAATTACTCACAGCTTAATGGCTTGTGGGAAAGCCCAGAAGCCCATGACTTAACCAAAAGCAATTTTAATGACAATGCAATTTACATAATCTCCTTTCTGTGGGAGACAGAGCACTTTACCTATAACTGCAAAATCAACAGCTGTGCTTGGATGTGTCCTGCTAAATGGATGAGTGAGAGAGCACCCAAGGTCAGTGACTCACTGTGGTGCGAGAGGAGAGCTGCAGGAGCACCAGCCTAAGAACAAACCTTCCGAACTCCAGGATATTTTAATGAGCAGCCCTGTGTCCTTCAACAGTTCACACAAAACCCTGAATCACTACTGAGACTGCTCAGCTACGCCAATTGCTCCCATCCAGCCAGCATATATATGTTGGTGAGCTCAGTGCTCATCGCTGACCCTCTATGTCAGTTCTTTGCCTGCACGAAACAAACTGGTGGCTGTACAAGCCATCCCAGCTGCCTGGCATCTCCCAGACTATGGCCTCATCCTGCAGCCAGGTGCAGACACCAGACCCCTGGGAATGGCTGGCTCAGCACCACAAAGTGGCTGGTTTTAGAACAGCTTAGTGTGCATACAGATCTAAGTCCATTTACCTGCTTTGGGTGTGTGTTGCTGGTAGAAGGAGGATGCTCAATGCTGCGCAGCTGCTCCTGTGCACACATGGCTTGTTCAGTGGTGTCCATGCCCAATATGTTCTGCCACACTTCTATCACCATGTCAAAAAATGAAGCATCTCTGTTCAGCTCCCAGCTGTGGTAACAGGGAGGCACAGGACTCTTTCGGTCAGAGGGATTTCTTTCACTAAGGCACTTGCAAAGCAGCTCGTTAAGGCAGAAAACAAGTCTTTGTCCCTTTAACAAGGAAAAAAAAAAAGAAAGTATTGAGCTGCTGCTGGGAGAGAATCACTCCCTAGCTGTCCACAGCAGGCAGGACATCATGGCTAGCAGCAGCTTGTCAGTGATACACTGTTTCACAACTGCAGCTTCCAAAGAACTATGCTGAAAGAGACTCTGAGGTCAGAAGGAGGTGCAAGAACAAGCTGTGACAGCCTTCTGCTTCTCAATCCACATGGAAATGAATCTCTGGATCAAGCCTCTAGCAGATGGACTTACAGTTAGCACACTTGTTCCTTTAATGTAAATAGCACATACCTTCCTTCACTTCTTATGATCAGTTTTACATACTTAAAATAAATCCTACTTTGCTCAACTACCTCTCATATAATTAAGAAGCATCGAGCCTATGTGCCTTCCCCCCAGCAAAGGCAGATGCTTTTTCATAGCATCACTGCAAGTAAACTTCTAGAAAAATATTTAGAGGCAAAACCCCCTCAAAGGACTACCTGTGGTCTATTAACGTATGGGAAGTGGTGCCAAATTAACCTGGAGAGAACACTAAAGAAACCAGAAAGGAAACAACCAGACTCACAAATAAAGATTTATGATGCTGAAGGACTTCCTGAGCTCCCACCCAGTTCCTGGATAACAACAGGTCTTGGGCACATCTGAAAGACAAAGTTGCTGACAACTCCTCCTCTCCAGATATCAGCGCAAGCTCAGCAGCAGTTTTAAGGGACGTCACATCCCCCTTTTTTGCCAACACCTTTACTGCATCGTAGGGTGAGGAAGCCCCCAAATAACTGAAAAGAGATAAAGGCACATCAACTTGATTAGTACTAAAATGCCATTTGTAAATTGCATTGCAAGACAATAGCACAAACAGATGAAGATAAACCTGTATTTTCCACAAGTTCTCAGAGCTCTCAGCACTTTGCCTTGTCAAAGTTTACAAGACACATGGCACCTCATCTGATACAAAGCTACAAAGGGAAAGTGACACAGCCTAATATTCTCAACTGCAACCTCTGGTGGTGTGCACACCATACACAGCTTGGATGGAAACAGATAGAGATTCAGAGACAAAGGCAGTGATTTATCATGACTGCATTTCTCTGGATTTCACCTGAATCCTTTCACAAGCATGAACGCTCTCAAAAATACCAGAATCAGCATCAAAGAAAGGATGCTATTCCAGCCAAAATATTTCAAGTGTTAGTAATTTCGGTAGTCACTTGAATCACTATAGTTGGAGAATAACCCAGTGATACAGTCATTAGCTAAGGCCTCAAGAAACGCCAGGTGAACTGTGACACTGGACATGTACAGTGGAAAGGTTGGAAGCATTACAGTCTTTTCATATACATCCTAATCTCTTAGTCTTGCTAGACTAGTTTTCAAAGACTTCCAGTAATGTCTGTGTGAAGAGATTACTGCAGTAAGGCATTTGGCCCTTCTGCTCCAAACTGCCCTCTGGGACTTCTAGAGGGAGTCTGGTGAGATCAGACTCAGAAAGCACCTTAGACAAGTAACGACCAGACCAGACCACATTTCAGCTGCTACAAACCCAAGAACCCTTTTTGTTTCATGGAACTGATTCTGTCTTCTACCTAGCATCACTCACCATTTGGCAGCCATGGAATAATGACCGTCTTTCTCTAACAGAGCTGCCCAACTGGTGTAGAGATCCTTCAGAATTGGATCTTCTGGACGCAACCTGGCCTTGGCAATTACAATTGCTTCCCTAATGCACACAAGAGAAACCAGACAGAAAAGTTAAGTGTCTGTACAGAAAGTGAACCAACATGTCAGATCTATCCCACTACAAAACAAGAGCAAATCCTAAACTTAAATATACAGCAACCTGTAAAAGTGGTTCACTTTCAGGAGCTCGACAGCCTCATACACTTTATGGATGGACAGGAGATGGGAGGCAGCCTTCACATACTGCTCCTGGAAACACAGCTGCTTCGCAAAGGCTTCTACTGTCCAAACCCAGGCCTGATATCCAACTGCAAAAGAGAAGGCAATACAATTGGAGGCAAAGTTTTAAAAAGGGAAGAATCCCTATGGGATGACACAATCACTGGTTTCTTCAACATGTTCCTCTGCCCTGGATTAGTTTCTTGGTTCTTAACCATCCCAATACAAGTCACTGAGGCAATGAAATAGGGCAGACCTAGGGCACGAACACAACCATAGCACTTCACTACCAGTAAGGCAACTTAAAAGCACATTTAGCCAGCAGCAAGCCAGAAGGACTGCTACACAGTACAAAGGACCAACTTTTTGCCTGGAAGATGGGCCTGTTGCTTCAAGAAGTCCCAAACCAAACTACTGTTTCCTGCTATTTCAATCTAAGGTTGCTTGCAGAAACATCCAGGTCTTTGTCATAAATAGAACAGGTTTTCTGTTTGACTTTTGTTATCAAGTATTTAAAGAAGCAACTTCCAGTATGGAACAATCATGAGTTTCCAGAACAATTGGAATGAAGCTACCCGTGGCAGCTAACTCCATCTGCTTATGTGTTACAAGAACAAACATACCCATGGGTGAAATTGCCACCAGCTGGTCTGTCAGCTCTCCCCTCTCAGCAGCTGCCTGCAGGACACCCTTCATATCTCCTTTCCACAACATGAGTTGCTGAAAGAGGTCTGGATGCCCGTTCTCCAAGTGATGCTTTCCTGTTGGAAATGCAACAGCATTATTTGCTATAGTAAAATAACTTGGCAAAAGTGAGATTATTCAAGCTTAAGGTATGGCAGGTTTGCAACTGAAAGGCTCAAAAACTATTTGGGAAAAGTATGCCTTGTCTTCCTTTCACACAGACCTGCATTCTTAATCCTACACTTTAATCCATGGTAAAGAAAATTCAAGCTTTTTTCCCCCAATTTGTTTTCTCCTGTCAGAGTGCATTCATCATTCCACTCACCTTCTACATCAATCATCTCGTGCAGAGAAGCCCTGTCTGTGAAGAGCCCCAAGTGGATGCGATCCTTGAGGTCAGGGGACACATCTTCATTACTACCTAAACCAGGTAAAAAGAATGAATATTTACAGTTTGGTATGTCTGGGAACTGGGATCTGCTAAATCACTGTACCACTCCATTACACTCAACTGTTAGCACATAATTAGGTCTTCTCTGTTCTCACCTGTATTGCAGGTTTAACAATTTACAGATCAACACTCACACCACAGATTTGATTAGAGGGACCATGTTTGTGCAAAACATCAATTCCAAATCAAACACAGCATGTTTCTTTCTGTGATCTAAGGAACAATACTGTGAGAATACAAACATCTCCCTCATTGCTGGTTTTCTCCTGCCCATGTTATACTTTTGAAGGTGAAAAACACTTCACATGTATGCACAGTTCCCCACAACACAGGATCCTACTCAAAACCTCTCTGGAGCAGCTACAGAGTGCTGAAACACTGCAAAAGAAACTAGATAAATGAGACCATGACTAGTCTCACACTTTGATAAAGGCAAGGATTTAAAAAAATGAATGCCTAGTGGTCAAAGTCAATTCCTTGGACACATGCTTTTATAGTAACTTTAATAATACTTTATAATATAGTATTTTTAAAAGTATTTTAGTTTTAGATGGGTACCTTTGGTTTTCAGACATGCAGCCAGCCTCAAGCAATCCTGATGCAATTCATCTTTTGATCTGTGATCCATGAATGTGCTGAAGGGTAGAATAGAACGAGGCTTCCTCTTCTTCAGAGAGGCATCAGGAGCTGAAAAATCAGGCATGTTTTAGTTGTTGCTGCAGTTACAGGAGTCTCCTACAGCAGAACTCTCCAATGTGTTCCAACACTGCTCCCATCATTCCTCACACAGGAAAACAAACCCCAGATGCTCAGGTGCCACATGCATCTCTACTGCAACAGCTCTTGACTTTGGATTGCTGATCACTTTGCTTATTTTTCTGTCCATCTTGCCTGGAATGAGACCAGCAACTAAAAGGCAGTATCTAAGCCCACGTTAAAGAACTACTCAACTGACCTGGCAAGCATGGCAAATAAAAGAAGCAACAACTAAAAACATTTAAGAGGTTTTAAAAGCATGCTCTTCTTTCTCCAGCACTTGTTTGGGAAGGAAAGCTGCACCAAAACAGAAGTCTGGAACAAGGAACTCTGCCTTGATGCAGGACTCTGAAAAAGCCCTGAACCATACTAACCTGGTTTCTCTTTAGGTAGATCCTTTTTCACAGGAGTGGCTTTTTGGGACACAAAAGGCTTTGGCAAGCTAAATGAAGAATAATCATATGCAGGTGAAGATGTGTTCTTGGACACTGTGGAGTTGATAAAAAAGATATTACATGGAAAAGTCCATAGCAAAATACTTGCTATATTCCCATTCTATTCCATTAATTTTGAAATATAAAGAAACCAAACTTTTGGTTTGTCCTAGAACTTAACAGGGCAAGGAATATTAAGAAAACATGAAGGAATTGTCAGAAAGCTAAAGGAAATGTAAACAGCCACTAACAAAGGTCCACCAGCATTATGAGATTTATCACCAGAAGGGAACACTCATCAAAAACGACCCTGTTAAAAGCCAAGCATGGTAACTTTGTTCTTTAGGCCAGAATCTTACTTAAAGACTATTAGTCCCAAACTACTTTAGAGAATTATGAAAGGCATTCCAGAACTGTATTTCCTTCAAGTGGATGATTTCAGTAACACCACATTCTGAGAAAATCTGCAGGAAAATATTAAACTTGGTGATGCTCTGAGGGCTAAACAGTCTGGGAACCATTGAACTGAGATGATATGATCATTACCAGTTACAGAGGTTTTATCAAGCAGCTCTGCCTCCTGAGCTGCTTTTTCTCCTTCATGGTCTGACACTCCATTTTCCTCTAGCAACGCTTCCTTCACACTCTCATCTCCATTCATGGCATCACTTAGATCCTGCTTGGCTGGACTCTTTCCTATAGGCTTTTTCTTCTTCTTAGCTTTGACTTTGGGTTGCATGCTTCTTTTCTTCTCTAATTCTATACTCTTTTTGCCTGTAAAAAGTTGCAAAATTACCCTGATTATTATCTACAGAGATTTTTTAGTGTGTTAGCTGCCTGTCTCTCAAGACCAACATTCAGTTGCCAAATAAGAATGGGACTCAATTTAAACCTAGACACAATTCATTCCTGCAAGAGGTGGCAGGGAGATTTGAAATTCAGCACAAGAACTTACTGCAACATTTCAACACAGCAACTTTCTATTTACCAGCTCCAACATCACCTTCAGGAAAGGGCCTTCTGTTTGAATGTACTTACCCTGAGGAGGCTGTGTATGTTCCTGCTTTGAGATGTGCCACTTGTGAACAGAAAAATCGTCTGCTCCAGTATAAACAGAATCTGAATCCACTGGTGACCACTGGACACTCAGTAGCCGGCCCTGGTGCCCTCGGTAGTTGCAGAGTGGCTCTTCCTTCATAACATCCCAAACCTCATAAATGAGAAAGAAATCCCATTACTCAGAAAGTCCCATCTTCCCCTAGTACTCTGCATTTTCTCTTCAGTGACTGACACTTGCAGGAGCTCCTCTTTCACGTGTTTGCAAAGGTATTTCAAATGCCAACCTACAAATGGGGAAGATTCAGGGCTTCCTTTGTTTGCATCCATTCATTTGCATAACATCTTTCTTTTTTAAGGATCTGAAAGTGCTAATATGAAAACAATAATGACTGGCCTTACAAATCAATTGGCAAAAACGTATGGATGTCTGTATATCAGAAACAAGGGGAAATTTCCAATAATTCATCTCACAAAAGAAGCCTTGCTGCTTAGCGTAGTTCTGTGGAATAGATAATTTGAAGCAACAGGAAATACACTTTTAAGTGGCTGTGGAACAATACCTGTGCAGTGCCATCATAGCAAGCAGATACCAATCTTCCCTCATGGTGGGGGCTCCAAGAAAGACTTGTGATTTTAGCTGTGTGCCCAGCCAGAGTTCGAAAAGGCTCTGTTATCGTCACAGGACTTTCTGAAGTGCTCTCTGAAGAAGAAAAGGATAGAGAGTGTAGCCAGGAAGACAAACCAAGGGTAAACCAAACCAAACCAAACCAAACCTCACTCTGCCCTCGTAAGGCCCCATCTGGAGTACTGTGTCCAGATCTGGGGCCCCCAATACAAGAAAGATGTGGGGCTGTTGGAGAGGGTTCAGAGGACCCATAAGGATGATCAGAGGGCTGGAGCACCTGCCCTACAAAGAGAGGCTGAGGGAGCTGGGCTTGTTCAGCCTGGAGAAGAGAAGGCTGCGGGGGGACCTCATTGCAGCCTGCCAGTACCTGAAGGGAGCTTATAAGCAGGAGGGGATTCAACTTTTTAAAAGGGTAGATAATGGCAGGACAAGGGGGATGGATTAAAACTAAAGGAAGGAAGGGTTAGATTAGATATTAGGGGGAAGTTTTTTACAGAGAGAGAGTGGTGAGGGGCTGGAACAGGCTGCCCAGAGAAGTAGTGGGTGCCCCGTCCCTGGAAGTGTTCAAGGCCAGGTTGGATGGGGCCCTGGGCAACCTTGTGTAACTCCAGGCCTGGAGGTTGGTGGCCCTGCCTGTGGCAGGGGGGTTGGAGCTCTATGATCCTTGGGGTCCCTTCCAACCCATGCCATTCTATGATTCTATGAAGATGCCAAGGCTTTAAAATATAATCTGCAAACTGTTACCTACAACACTCTTCAGATTGTGCACATAAATAGTGGCATTGATTGAGCCCGAAGCTATCAAGTAACTCAGCTCTGGCTGGCTCCCATGCTCGTGATGCCAGCGGATCGCGTTAATCAGCTTATGGTGCTGCTGGATAGTGCAGAGCAACTTCAAGCTCGGTGCCTGAAATATTTCAATGGAGCTGAAATGTAAGAGCAACAGTGTAAGAATTGCAGCAGTCAGTGAAAAAGGGAAATTTTTTTTTTGTTATCCTGCATGAGCAGAATTACTAAACATGAAATGGAAGAGCTAAATGAGATTTTCTTTTCTGGATTCAACTCAAACCTTTAATAAGGTATTATCAAAATACACTTGCAGTGAAAGACTGTAAAATCAGGGCAACAGAAAGTACTTCTGCTTCACTACAGCAATTCTAGTTCAAGAAGGGCACATATACCACCTTACCCTACAAAAGAATTACAAGGCTGGAAAAGACCTTTGAGATCAGAGTCCAACATACCCATCTTCATTGCCAAGAGCCAGGAGTTTGCCATCTGGTTTCCAGCTGACCTCCGTACGTGCAGGCAGTTTGTGCTGCAGAAAGAAGACACCGCTATTGCCAAACCCACTTACATCTCCCCTGCATACATTCAACAGAACAAGACTGGCAACTGGACAGAGTTGCAATTGCTTTGCAAAATTAAAGTCACAAAAGGGTCCCTTGCTTTCGTAGCAGTAACGTAAGAAAGACTGAACGAACTGACCTAAAAACCAGTGATTATTTTTATCAGTTCAGTGAAATGTCTTAAAGGAAGTTTGACTGGATTCCAGGAGGATCTCGATGCATGATCTCCTTATGTTCCTTGGAAAGCTTCAGACATTGCAAGAAAATTCTATCATATTTTAAATCAGTTTACTCGTAATTATTTCTATTATTTCTAATTCAGATGAAAGTTACTTACAATTTAGATGCCTAAAGATAATTATTTCATTGCCTGTGACATCACCCTCTTAACCCCTAGTAAATCTTTTACTCAAGGAAGAAGCTAAAATCCAGCTGATGTAAATAAATATGGTTTGATTCATGTCAGTTGACTTATGCTGACATGGAGCAACTGAAGATCTAACCTGTTTCACTGATTTTTATACTTTCAACTAAGGAATGATGACCATACTTGTGAAGATGTTATGGTCAGTTACCACCAGCCACTCTGCATTACCCACAGTGTAAATGGAAACAGGCAAAATCATGCCTGCCTTTACTGTAAAACTTATTTAAAAATGACAAAGTTAACATGTGAACCAAGAACTAGAGACCCCGAAGTAGTTAACTCATGCAGCCCCACCACAGGATGTAAGATACAGCATTATTCAGGATATTACTTCAAGTGCTTTGAAACTGGAAAGCTATGTATAAACTAATTACTTTAAGCAGCCACATACAGCTTTAAAACCAGACTCTATACTGCAATTTAATTTTTCTGGTTAAGTAAATTACACAGTAGAAGAATTAAGCAACTGATACCCGGAACAGATGTGCCACACTGACATTAGGGGGGAAAAAACCCTTTTTCAGAGGCAAACACATAAACTGTTTAAATAGTTTGAAGTGTCTCTGAAGTTTGTCTGTGGAGTCTGTGGGTTTCCAAGTTTTTTATTTGTCACAGATACACTGTGAAAGCAAATCAGAAATCTAAACCTACGAGGCCACAGTAACTATAACATAGTTACCAGGAATCCACAAACCCCCCTCAAAAATCATACTCACTTTGATGGAATTAGTGTCTCGGATGACTTTGTTGATGTCGTTTGCCTCTCCATGAAGCCTCCAGGGGTTGTGTTGAAAAACAATACCTTCCCCAGCACAACTATATAAAGTTACAGAGGGCTGTTCACCTTCTTCTCCTATCCAACAGGAGAAAAAAAAAAGCTAAATATACCATGTTCTTCGTCAACCTTCCCAGAAGTAATCACTCCCATCGTAAATCAAACATTCTTTTAGAAGGCTATACACTAGCTTCAATTGCTTGTGACCCAGCAGCAAGAAATTCTCACAGTACAATCCTCTAAAAGGACCTCTTGTTTCTACCAAGAGACCTCTCCATAGCACAATCACTGCAAGCATTAAAATTCCCTTTAAAGTTTGGTCGTTAAAAAGCCAATGGAGCTGTTCTGCTTAGTTCAAATGGTAGAAATGTACTTCTGAAGTCAAAGAACCCACATGTGATCTGACACAGTGACTCCAGGAAGCCTGTGCAGGCAGTTACTGGTCTGTAATACCCTGAAGCAAGCAAAGAAGTGTGGGATGCAAATCCCACCTATTACCTGAAGCTATCAATTCAAAACTAGAAGATAGTGTTTCGCTCCCTCCCAAAACCATTTATTCCTCAAGCAGAAAGGATGCTAGAAGGGCTTGCTACCAAGCAAATGGGGCTTCTTTTCCTAAGGAGGGAAGGCAGACCAACTTGATGGCATCTGTGTGCTCTGCATGGATGTTCTACTTAGGCACAAGGCATTGGAAGACTCACCAAAAGACAGAGGAGGAGTTGGAGGTCCCCAGGCTAATGTGTATACAGTCTTCTTGTGGTAAGTACTGGAGATCTGAGGTGGTTTATTCTTAGCACTGGGCAGGAAGACAAGGAAGCAGGGACAGTCAGATTTCAGCAAAGGGCAATTAAAAAAAAATAATCCAAGGAACATATTTCAAGTGGTGAAAACAGACACCAGGTGCTTTAACATACTAAAGGCATGGCTCAACCAAACCACCTTTAACATCTCTGTAGGACACTCCTAAAATCACAACAAAACTGTTCCCATGACCTTCATCTGCATGTTGCTCTTCATTCCCTGGAAATGTCTTTCTGCCTGAAGTTTTCCTTGACTGACCTCATCTGTGGTCATGCAATTTTAAGTTTACCTTGAGTAAGGATTACCTTAGAAATTACCAGACATAATGGAGAGCTGAAAAGATGCACTGAAAAAACCCCAACTGACTAGTTTTAATATAATCCTACTCTTCTCTAACAGCACAGATATACCTCAGGAAAGACCACACCACCTATGCTGGTCCTGCAATTTCTTACCTGCTGGACAAGGTGTCAAATATCCCAACTTTTCCATCATCTGTTCCAAAAGCTAAGCAGCCTTCCTTAGTTGGATGCCAAGATAACTGCAGGTAAAATAGAAGAAGACCCAGAATGGCACAAGATACAGACACTTTATTTCTTTGTCACAAACAAGAGGAAAACATTGAAACTGGTGACCAAGCACCATCCCTTACACCCACCCTTCCAACTACAGCCACTTATTTATCACTGCACTTTGAGTATTAAAGACTCTCCCCCTTCCAACTACAGTGGGATAAAACAAAAAGGATAAAAATCATTAGCATGCTATTTGACATCAACATTACAAACAAAACTGGAGAATGTGGTAGCATAGTGAGAAAACTCCTGGTTTAAACAAGAATAACTACTATGTTGTACTGCTGACAGTGATTTGACCGGCCAGTAGCCTCTTGTCAACTGTTGGTTAAACCCAAATTGAAGACATCCATGTTAGTTTTTGTGTGTCCAACTTCCTAGCTGAGCAAAGGCAACCATGGATGAAGCAAGGAAGGATCACAAAGGAGGGTAAAAGTAAAAAAGTAATCTAACAGCCAACTGGAATTCAGGGGATTTTCACCAGATTTAAAGCAAGCATCTAGCGTTGTAAAAAGGTCTAAAAATGTATTGCCATATTCTATAATGTATTGTAAACCAAAGAAATTAGCACAAGAAGAACAACTCTGCTTTAGAGATTTTTTAGTTGGAAAAAAACCTTTTTCAGAGTGAAAGAGAAATAACAATATTTTTCAAAGAACAAAAACAGAGGGAAGAAAAAAAGACAAGGGAGGGAAAAGGGAACCAAAAGCATACTTACTGCTGTAACCTTGGACTTTATGCTTTGCCAGAAGGTTTTAACATCATAAATATTGTTCACAGACAAAGTATTCCACACCCGGATCATGCTGTCTCCAACACCGATGGCAAGACAGCCTGTGTCAACAGGGGAGAAGGCAAGGCTATAGACAAATCCCCCAAGCGAGGGCATGGTCCAGCTACAATCCAGAGTTGATAGGTCCCAGCACTTCACCTGAAGAATATTTAAGGGACAAGGAATGGTTAAATGAGTGACTGGTATGGCAAGGAAAACAAAGCATGAGTGAGACGAAGAATCAAAGGGTTAAACTCAAGGGTTGACACAGTATGTGATCTGCAGCATGTCACTCCCAGGACTGCAATAGTTGGAAGGCTGCAATGGACTGGACAAAAATACTGTATTTTAACACTGTGGTCTTCTTCTGATTTCAAAATAGGAGGAGCTCTGCTGCCTGTAAAAGGCAAAAAGCTGTTTTTTAAAGAAAGCTCCTCTGGAGTTCGTACAAGTGATGACGTTAAGAAGGAAAAATAGGCCTTTTAAAAACGAAACATACAGGAAAAAGAAATGGTAAACTCCCTTTAATAAATGCTTACCATTCAAGTCCACACAGTTAGGACTGTGTACTCCACCATGGCAAGAGCTAGACTTTATAAACTAACAAAAACATACGCAACCTGCTAAGCACTGATCTTCTAGAGTGCTGTAATAAGCCCACTTTAAGATAAATTTGTGGCCCTAGAAGAGGTAGCCTCAGTCAAGCTCTTTTGTTCAGGCTATCTTTAATGTTAATCTTATCCAGCTATCTTTATGTTCATTTTATCCATGGTTCTTACATCTCTGTCCATTGAAATGGAAAAAAGGAGCTCTTTGTCTTGATGCTTCACAGAACTCAGGTTGAACACAATTCGGGAGTGATTTTGTCCTTCTGAAGATCCTAGAAGAGTCCACTTGCGTTTTCCAGACTGGGTCAAATCCCAGAGTAGTAGTTCTCCTCTGCAAAATTTAAAGTGTGCACTTCATTGTTTACTTCAAAAACACAGCACAGACTACATACAGACCATATTACATGTACACATGCTGCAAGTACAGGAGAAATACAGGTACACACACCCCCATGTGTGTGCTTGTACATGGATATGCACACAAACACCACCCTACAAATGCTAGTTAACCACACTGAAAACTGACAGAATTTTCTCCCAGTAGACTGGGCAATGCCACAATTAGTACCATTAGCAGTCAATATTCAGTTAGATTAACAGACAAGTATTAGTTTTCTAGAAGGCTGAATGCCCACTTTAACTCTTGGCCTGTCTTCTCTCCAGTTACACCGGGAAGGCAGGAGGAAAGGGGTTCCAACCTTTCCTACCCAGCTCTTTCTTCTCTATGTACCAATAAATGACGTGCAGTTCCTGACAGCACCCAGGCTGCTGTGAGCCCTACGTACCCAAAACAGCTGGATACAATTTCTGTGGAACGACTGGAAGGCCAGTGAAGAGTCAGCCAAATGCGCTCTTTAACAGCGGGATCTACAGCTCCACCTCTTCTCTTCGTGGGTGGCAACTTCAGAGTCATTACACCTACGGATCCAAGAGGGAAAAAAGAGGAGATCTTAAAGTCCACAAGAATTCTATGATCAAGACCCAATACATCAAAATTCTGAAGGAAGTATGCTCTCCATGCTTTAAACTATCAAGTCAGCAAATGAAGGCTGCGGTTAAAGAACTCTTCCTCTGTGCCATTACTGCTTATCTCACATTATTACCAGTACTTACTTCTGCCTCTGGTACAGCTCCATATTCGGATGGTCTGATCTTTGCTTCCTGAAGCCAGGTAACAACCTTTTCTCATGGCCATGTCCTGTGTCAGTGCCCCATTTGGAACTTCACCTTCCTCTGAAGGAGCTACTGAAGACCATTAACAGCATGTTGTTATACTTTAAAATTTAAAGCTTTAAAAAAACTGCCAAAACCATACTGATTTACATCAGAACATACTTGACTGAACTTACCAGCTGCCTTTGCTTAGCTACTGCCTGACTTTCTATAAGGAATTCAAGTCTCTAGAAGGACATTTACACAAACTAAAAATTACTTCACAAACTATTAATCACTTCCCCATACCTTGGAGTTCATCTTGCCAAGCAGATAACCTTTCTTCACCAGGCACAGGGCACCAGGCTAGACAATGTATTTCATCGTCATGGCCTCTTAGCCGATGAATTACTTCTCTTTTCCTGCTGATATCGATTATAACCACCATGCCATCCTTGTAGCTTAAAAAGAAATAAATCAATAACAATAATTAATTAAGAGATTCTTGGATCCTTGCGGAATATTTTACTCAATGTCCCATCTCTTTACCAGGATCACCATCACCATCTTACAGACAGAGAAGCCAAAACCTAACCAGCAATGGGATCAATAGACAAATGGTCAATGGGAGCCCCAGTATAGCACTGGTGTACCTGCAGCTGCCTTTTGAAGAAGTGCAACTAGTACATTTGGCTTCAAGAATGACAGTAATTTGTTAGTAATACAATTTTCAGTCAATTCTAATTACAAAAAATATCAAAGCTTCAAAGATGCAAACCAAACCTAGACCCTGTGCCTTGCAGGTTTACCAAATCTAAACGTTATTTCCAATTCATTATATACCAGAAGAAAAAAACAGAAAGGGCCACCAAAACCTCTTAAAATTAACCTTACAACTATGGAAAAAAAAATTACACAACAAGGTTCTTGCAGAAGAAGAATGGAAACCAAAATGTAATGTATATTTACCCAATTGCCACCAGGTTTTCATGATGAGGAGAACATGCGAGACAAAACACCGTGCGAGGCTCTGGGAAGAACTGCTGGCTGTCACTTCTGTTGTGCCAGTAACAAACAATTACACCTTTTTCATCACCAGATACAATCAAATCTTTCACAAGAGGTGACCAGTGCAACGCTGAGATCGCGTTCTGAAGAAAGAGAATTGAATACATTTAAAGCTGTCTTGCCACCATCTCACAGAGTAACAGGCACAAAATAACCCCTGAGTACTCCCCAGCGCCTGCTGAGTTTGGTCTGAAGCATTTTGGTTCTTTTGGCCTTGGGCACGATTGGCTTATGTGCCAGTGCAGTGGTCTGAGGCATGGTGACCACTCCCAGGCCTGTTCCTACTCTGTCCTGTGCAGAACAGTAACTCACTGAAAAGGTTTTAAGTGAGCGAGGTGGCAGTGAGCGTGCCCCACGAGCATGCCCACTTACTGAGGCTTTAAGGGTAACCATTGTGCTTGACCAACCTGATCTCCTTCTACGACAAGGTGACCTGCTCAGTGGATGAGGGGAAGGCTGTAGTTGTCTACCTGAACTTCAGTAAAGCCTTCAACACTGTCTCCCACAGCATCCTCCTAGAGCAACTACCCGCTCACAGAATAGATGGGTATACTCTTTGCTGGGTTAAAACTGGCTGGACGGCTGGGCCCAGAAACTTGTGGTTAATGGTGCTAAATCCAGCTGGAGGCAGGTCACAAGTGGTGTTCCCCAGGGCTCAGTGCTGGGGCTGGTCCTGTTTAACATCTTCATTAATGATCTGGATGAGGGGATGGAGTGCACGCTCAGTAAGTTTGCAAATGACACCAAATTGTGTGGGAGTGTTGATCTGCTGGAAAGCAGGAAGGCTCTGCAGGGGGACCTGGACAGGCTGGAGTGATGGGCAGAGCCCAGCTTTATGGGGTTCAACAAGGTCGAGTGCCAGGTCCTACACTTTGGTCCAAATAACCCCAGGCAGTGTTATAGCCTTGGGGCAGTGCCTGGAGAGCTCCCTGGAGCAGAAGGACCTGGGGGTGTTAGTTCACAGCCAGCTGAACAGGAGCTGGCAGCGTGCCCAAGTGGCCAAGAAGGCCAACGGCATCCTGGCTGTATCAGGAATGTTGTGACCAGCAGGAGTAGGGAAGTGATAGTTCCGTTGTACTCAGCTCTGGTGAGGCCACATCTTGAGTAATGTGTCCAGTTTTGGGCCCCTCACTACAGGAAGGATGTTGAGATGTTGGAGCGCATCCAAAGGGGGGTGACGAAGCTGGTGAAGGGTCTGGAGCACAAGTCCAGTGAGCAGTGGCTGAGGGAGCTGAAGCTTTTTAGTCTTGAGAAAAGGAGGCTGAGGGAAGACCTTGTCACTCTCTACAGCTACCCGCAGCTGCAGGCGGTTGCAGAGATGCCGGGGTCAGTCTCTTCTCTCAGGTGACAAGCGATAGGACAAGAGGGAATAGCTTAAAACTGCACCAGGAGAGATCCAGGTTAGAGATCTGGAAGAGTTTCTTTACTGAAAGGCTTGTCAGGCATTGGAACAGGCTGCCCAGGGAGGTGGTGGAGTCACCATCCTCGGAGGTATTTAAGAGGCGTGAAGTCCTTAAGGACATGATCTGGAGTTGGGCTAGTCAGGGTTAGGCAGTGGTTGGACTCGATGATCTAAAGGTTCTCTTCCAACCCAGGCAATGCTCTGATCCTGTGATCAGCCGCTGACCTAACGCCAGAACAAAACCCTGCCCAGAGGCACTCAGTGGCTTTAATCTCACCGGGTTTGCGACTCGCCTTGGCTGCAAAGCACGCTGCTCTGCGCGCCACACCTACGACACACCCCCTCCCCTGCCGCCTTCCCGAGGCCCGGCGGCGGCCCCCGGCGGGCACCCTACCTGGTGCAGGCTGTACTCCGCCACCGGAGCCAGGGCCTCCGTGTCCCAGATTCTGATGCTCCCGTCGTCGGAGCTGCTGACGCAGAGGCTGCTCTGCCCGGGAGAGGGGCAAAACGCGAACCCGGAGATCCTGTCCGTGTGTCCGATGAGCTCGCCTGCACCGACAGCAAGAGACGGGACGCTCCGTGAGGGCACGGCACCTTCCTAACACCCCCGCCCCCCAGAGCCCCGGCATCCCGCGGCGCACGGCGGCCCGGGCGCTCCTATAACAGGCGGGGGCCGAGGCAGGGCCGCCCGTAAGCCCGCGGGTTCCCGCACGGCGCGGCCCGCGGCAATACCGTAAAACGCAGGTGTGGCGGCTCCGACATCCAGCAGGCAGATGCGGTACCTCGCCGCGAAGCCGAAGAGGCGGCCGTCGCCGCTGGTGTCGCTGCAGCGGCTGCAGTACCAGTTGGGCGAGGCGGGCAGGACC
>VZTU01007365.1:0-38109 GCA_013400835.1 Zapornia atra
TCCAACCCCTGCGATTCTGTGAACAGTGGACTCCATATGCTCATGAAGGTTACAGGGCACATTTTTATGCAAACAGTCGAGACAGAGAACTTAAAATTTTTGGAAGAAATGTTTATTTAACAACTGAATACATGCTAAAAGAAATAATTTACAGCAGCAGTTTCATTACATTTTTTTTCTCTCCAGTTTTCTAGTTCCCATCTGAATTGAAGTGATAAATAAGTAGTTACTTACCAATCAGTGAAGAATGTGCTTAAAGAATAAGCACACAACTGTGTCACTGATATAGCAAATAAACCACCTTATTATCTGTGTGGCAAAATCTTTCATTTTAGTATATGCTGAACACACCAAAATGGAGTACCTCTAGATAACAGTACTTTACACTGTACCTCCTTATCTAGTCAAAAATATTTACATCTCTTTTGGCTAATGTGTAGGTAGCAAAAACCGAACTATTAAACACATACCATTGATATTCACTAAATAATACATAAAAAGGATTGGTAAATGCGCATTCACATGCATTTAACTTAATTTTTTTTTTTTTTTTTTTTTACATAGTGACTAGATTGGGTCATGAAGATTTAACTCTGTTTTGCAAAGATGCACGTTTTCTCAGTTTGATGGTATAGTTTAACATAACCATACAGGTTTTAGGAGCCTTTGAACAAATTCCCATCTTCAGTGATCCGCATAAGGGCAAAGTGTAGATGAGTAAGAATAAGGTTCGATGCATTTTTGTTCCTTGCAAATGGATATATTAAAACAAATAAAAATAGATCTTTCTGGTTATAAATGAAATCCTTTCTCTCCAGCTGCAACACAACTTTTTACTTACTTTTTCTAAAGTAACTCTGTAACTAGAGGTTTTGAGGGGGTTATTGATGATTTGTGGAAATAACATTTGTACCTTTATCTCTAAACCTTACATTGCTTTGAACAATTACATAAATAGGGGTATGAATGTTACTGAAACTGCAGGGCATCTTTTGATATATGAATTCATTAAGGCCTATGCTCTTTGAAAAGTTCATTATACATCAGTATTAAATGCTGTTTTCACTTGACCATAATATGAACCTGAAAATCAAGTATTTCCACTGCTGACTTGATCCACTACCATCTTATTTATATAAGCAAATACAAAGACATAAACAAGATTACTCATGTCAGTGAGGATTGGATTGAAATTGTCCAAATGTCAAATGTCTAATTTGACTGCAAGGTCATGGTAAAAATATTGCAATTTACGTAATTTTGTTCCCACAGATTAATTTTCTCTGCATAGAAAACCTTTTATTAGAATCCTGACTTAATTTAATTTATTTCTTCTTCAGAGATCATGAAAGAGGTTGGACTTTTTACAAGTTGCTATAGAACCACTTGCTATGAGCATGGTAGAGAAAAAACAGTTGGATAGTAGTTTTGTTAAGATGTAAAAGAGGAAAGAAAATAATTTAGAGCTTGCTGAAATCAATCTCTATTGCTCCCACTGAGTTCTCTGAAACTCATTTTAAAACTGTTTCCTTTAGTAACAAAGAGGATTCTAATGGCATGATGGTACACAATAGCCCTACAGGCTAAAAAGTGTCCTGTGATTACAATTAAATCCTTCAGATTAAAACAATGCTTAAAAATTAATCATAAACTGAAAAAATAATACTTCTCTAGAGGAAAGGACGTAGGTGAACCCGTGTTTTAATTCATATCTGTTTAGCACAACATGAAAGCATGGGAATTTAACAGCATATTAAAGTTCACGGGAGTCCATGGGAGTTCCTTGCAGGCCGAAAAGTCAACTGTATCCTGGGCTGCATCACAAGAAGTGTGACCAGCAGGCTGAGGGAGGTGATCTTCCCCCTCTACTTTACTTTCATGACACACCACGTGGAGCACTGCCTCCAGCTCTGGGGTCTGGATCTGTTGGAATATGTCCAGAGGAGGGCCACAAAGATGATTAGAGCACCTCTCCTATGATGACAGGCTGAGAGAGTTGGGTTTGTTCAGCCTGGAGAAGAGACAGCTCTGGGGAGACCTTAGAGTACCTTTCCAGTACCTAAAGGAGCTACAGAAAAGCTGGAGAGAGACTGATTAAAAGGACATGGAGTTATACGACAAGGGGCAATGGCTTGAAACTAAAAGCGAGTAATTTTAGATTAGGTATCAGGAAAAAGTTCTTCATAATGAGGGTGGTGAGGCCCTGGCACAGGGTGCCCAGAGAAGCTGTGGTTGCCACTGGATCCTGGCAGTGTTCAAGGTCAGGTTGGATGAGACTTTGGGCAACCCGGGCTAGTGGAGGGTACATGGCAGGGGGTTGGAACTAGATGAGCTCTGAAGTCCTTTCCAACACAAACCATTCTAGTATTCTATGATTCCATGAGTCAAGGTAAATTTAAAGGAGAATTAAAGTTGGCTTTAAACTATATTCCCAAGTGCTTTCTTAAACCGTGGTCTTACAGCCTTGTCCTGGTCCATTCAATGACTTTTTTGCTAACAAGTTAAATGACGAAAAATAATTCTGGTTCATCCCCTGCAAGATTCAAAGGGGACTGAAGAGACTGGGCCATTAATGAAAATCCAGGTGCTTTGGAGGCAAGAAGCCAAATGTTCACTAAGCAGAAGGATATTTGAATTAGCAAATGGCAAGGAAGCTGGGACTTATTGTGAGAGAAGCTGTCACAGCAGTTGTGTTATTGTATCTGATAAGGCTGATTGATAGTGTAATGATTGATAAATTAAATAATCTGGAGTGAACAACAAAAAAACCCAAATGGATCAGTCATCAATACAGACACACTTTTATATAATAGCTCCTTTATCAAACTAAGGACCTGTTCTAGTAATTTTTCCCCACAACAACATTACTTGAAATTATGTCGTTTATGAACTCTAACAAGATAAAGTATGGGAAGCTGGAGAATGATGAACTCAAAAGAACTGGACACCATAGAACTGGGGACCAAAGGCACATCTGTGCTGAAGTGAATAAATCCAGTAGTTATAACCCTAAACTGACACTTATGGTGCAAGTACATTGTCTGTTTTACCCTGTTGCTCTCCTGTGTGTATAATAAGACAAAAGTGCAGGACCAAATCGTCTCTTAGTATAAACTAGTCTTAAACCGAACTTCACCAATTTACTGCTGCAGCAGACTTTGCCCACAGATAAAACTGTCCCTTAGATCTTAAAACAGAGAGCTGGCTTTGAGGTTACTGTTTATGTGGCCTAGTGCTGGTTCTTTGCATTTGGGTGATCTGGCAGACAGAAAGAATGGAACACTGACAATCAGTAGTGTGGACATATTTCTACCACTGATCTGGGAACAAAACTCCTTAAACTGAATGTGAGCTTTGCTCATGGATATATGTCAGTCTATGAGCCACAGTATTTAAATATTAGCATTCACAAATATTTACGAACCAAGAAAGCAAGAGTGTAATTAGTAGAGGGTATTTTAATGCTGTTTACTTTTTAATTTAAAAAAATATACAACTGAAAATCAATGCTCTCCTCTTCATTGGTTCAGTCTATAGCAAGGTATTGTACAGGTTGATTGATTTCAAATACCATACTTAGAAAAAAAGAATGCAGAAGATTTCCATGCTATACAACGACTTTCATGTTAAAATAGTTTAGCTTAAAAATTGTTTTGAAGTTACATGTCATATAGATACTGAGAGGGGAGGAGGTTAACTGCAATGTGACTAGCTCCCCTGGAAGATTTTCCAAACAAAAAGGTAAAGCAGCTCATAATTGGAAGTTGTCATTTTTTTTCCTCTAAACCAGTAATTAGAAAGTACAACATTTCTAACACAAAAGGTCTAATCTATTTTAGAAAAGAGCTAATGTTTGCTGCATATTTTTCATAATACATTTAAATTATAGCTTTAATAAAATACATCTTTAGATCAAAGCTGAAAGAAGTCATCAGTAGTAGGCCAGTGTACTCCACATTTTTTGTTCTTCTAGATGATGGACGGCTTATGTTGTTCAGATTTCCACAGACAATCTCATTTAGTATTGTTTTTCCTCTTCTATTACATATAAACAGGAAAACTGGTAGACCAAACAAGAACAAAATCCTTGTGTCCAATCACGTGTTTAGACGTTCATCAGCTTAATAAGTTCATGCAGTCTTATATATAAGTCTAGAAATGGTAGTGCTGCTGATGAAAGGTGGGGTTTGTTTTACTTTTCTTTAAGATGACAGCATGAAATACAGCATGTTGTTTATATCTCAGGCAAAAGAGAGAGCAAAACTTGCTTGCTGAACACTTGCAGAATTTTTTGAGCAGTAAGCTAGGTCCGGGTGAGTCATCATCCTTGAAACTCTGGTCTTTCTGGTCTTACAATAAGAGCAGAGAGGAAGGACTTACTAGGAAAGTTAGAAATGGATTTTATTTAAACTTGGTGGAAATTGTTTGAACTTTCCACTCTTGTAAACATCCACATAATGCCATGAAAAGGTTCATGAATATTGCATTTTTTTCCAGTTATCTGTCTATACAAGTTTCTACTTGGATGAGGTTCCTAGAGGTAATGTAGCTCAGACACTCCGTGGTGCCCTCTCAAATTCATGGGTCCTCCTGTTCCTACCTTTTTTATTCTCTTGTAGGTGCTTCCACTTATTTGTATTCACCTGCGCATTGGCAGGCCTTTGCCGGCGCTGTTTGCGGTCTCTTTTCCAAACCTGCTCACAGAATTCATCCATTGTGTTGAGATTGGGATGATTGATTAACTGCATGAAGTCTCTATACCAGATCTTTTGACTGGGCGTCATGCTATTAGTAGCGTCCTTGGTCTTGGAGGCATCACCATCTTCTTCTTTATGGAGCAGCTCTTCCAGGTGGTCAGTATCAATTACTTCCAGGGTCACTTTCAGCAAAGTTTGCATGAAGCCATGCTCCACAGCATGACAAAAATAAATACCAGAATCTCTCCGTTGAAGACTTCGTAGCAATAGGCCCTGTTCTGTCCGGATCATGCGATCATCCACTTTTATCTGTATTGGAAAAATAAGTGGTTATTTCAATATCTATCTTTCATATATGTGCCAAATTATCCTCTAAGCATACTAGTACCTTACTACTACTCCTTTCTGCATGTAAAACCTAGCCAAAATCCCCAAAACCACATGAACAGAAAATCCCTTGCCAGTCATCTTTGTCTTGGAAGGCTCAAATACTTTGGAAAAATTACTGTTGGCCTGCAAAGAGAGTTTGGGAGATTAAAAATTAATTCCTTAGTCCCTACTGCTGATGGATTTGCTGGTAAGATTAAAGAAGATGCAAGGCTATAGCAGCAGAGTCAATATGGATACGTATGGCTATATCACTGAGGTCACATTTATTTTCTAGTGAAGCTTAGATATATATGTGGGAAAGGTTCTCTGTCTTCCTATCGCTCCTTACTACAAAAGCCTTTATGCAAAGAAGTGATGTCTGCATGAGTGGAGAATTTACAAAGAAGTAGTAGGGATTAAAGCTGCAAATTTTAAGCAAAAAAGAAATTGTCTAAAATACGGTATTTTTTTCTTTTTCTGAATCAATTAATGTCTTGGAATATAATTTCATTCTTTGAATGCACGTCACTGTAGCCAGAAAGGGCACAAACCTGTTTGTTGCTCTCTCCAACAAGAATAAATTCTGAATAATTTACTAGTTATGTAAACAAAGCAAAGAGCAGAAGTATCTAAAGCTGCTAATGTAACTATGTATTTAATAAATGCTTCCAAAAAAAATCAGAGTACTTTGGGTATATTTACAAATAGTTCAATGCAACAAACAAGTTTTAATTTCCTATCTTGGTCTTAGTACCTTCCAGAGTAGATTATTCTCTTAAGATTTGTGTGACCTAGCTTGATAGTAACATGACCTGAGGACCTTGGTGAGTAGTAACATAAGAACACTGGTGACAAGAGAAAGAGAAAAATAAAGTACCAGTTTAGCGTAATGCAAGCAGGGAAAGTCACTGGTTTTGCATCTGTGAATATTGCTTTTGATGAAAAAAATGCACAAGTTTTCATGCCTTAAATCCACTATATTTCTCAGTTATTCATTCTGTCTCTGTCTTATCAGCAGGAAAGTCTTAGAGCATGCAGGACATAGGAAATGCTCCTGTTAGACTGCCTTTCAGTCAAACAGGATAATTAAATGAATGCACTTAGCCTTTTTTTCTGAAGCAGTCTGAAGGTCTTTGCAGTATTTAAGTACAACGCTTTAGGTGTCACTTAGATAGCATGCTAACTTTTTGTGTTTCTGACATGTGTAATAGAAAACCATTGTGTTCTGCAGGATATGAATCTTTTCTCATGTCACACTCTGTAAAAATCTCTTAGACAGTTTATAGGACTTTATGGTAAGATTAAGAATATGGTGAAGAACCAGAGAAATTGTAAGATACCAGAGAAATTCAGCTAAAGGAAAATTCAAAAAAGAACTCAGGTTCAAGTATATCTTCACGGAGAATACTAATTGCATCTCTTTATTTTTTCTATTGTACCTCTTCTTTGCGATCATCATTTTGCTTCTGGAATTGCCAGTAGACTAAAGCACGCTGAGATTTCGGACTGCACTCAAGAAAAGTGCTGCTATTCTCTACGCCATAGATAATCTTTTCCTCCAGAGTCTGACCACTTGGGTTATCTGTAAAGAAAAAAAAAAAATTACCAAGAAAGAAAAATCTCAATGGCGAAGTGAATTTGTTTAGAAATTAGGTTCCCTGAAGACATTTAAAGATAAAAAGAAAAATTTCCTTACATGTGTATGCCATTTGAAAAATCTCCATCAACATCTCTTTCTTTGGTAGGATTTGGGGTTTGGTTTTTTTTAATATTGTTGTATTTTAAATTGTAACAGCTGTTAACATCTCAATACGTGAAGCTAATGAATTTCATTGTGAAATTTTGTATAAACCTAATTAATATTCATCAAGGAAAACATCTAGGATATGACAAGAATTTTTATTAGCAAACTGTATGCAATGAGAAAATTCAGGGTGTAGTTGCAGAATGTCTGTAATGATGCCTCCTGGGCTCTATGATCATAATGCTTTAGAACAAAGTAATAAAACATTAGGCTATTTAAAAGCAGTATAACATGTTTAGATTATATGGCACTGCAGTTTGCTGAAGCTGTTAATGACCAGGAATAATGTTTTTGAGGAAACAATCTTCAATTAATCATTTCCTCCCATACTGATATAATTTATGGAAATGTAATGAGGTTAATAAACCAGGCATTATAGGAGGGGAAAAAGAAAGTTAAATAAATTACTTCCTTTTGTAACAACAATGTTTCAAGATATTCATCAACTTGCTGGAAATATCACATAGCTATAGGACTTACATGGCATTTGATTCTTCTCCAATACCGCAGAGGCTGTAAGGCATCATATTTCAACTCTCTACCTTAGCTCTTTAAAATGCTGTTATGGACTTAACATGGCAACAGTACAATAACACTGGAGAGTAGATGGGGAGGAAGGGGTTGGTAAGCTATTCATCGCGGTGTTGATCTCATGGAGTTTCCTGTCTTTTTGCCATTGTCATTCTTTCTATTTTCTATTTTTGATCTTTAGCACTGGAAATCTTTAAGGAATTTCTTTTGATATGTTTTAATAGGAAAATGTTATCTAATTAGAATTCTCTCCGATAAAACCTTTATCAAGTTTTGTTTGTTCTCACTGTGCCTTTATTACATTGGCTGTGTTGCGTAGCAAATACAGGCTGTTTGCTACATGACTGAGCCAAAGGTAAAAATACTGTTGAGCCCCTAGTTTACATTGATACAGAAATCATGTGTTTTTCCATAATGACTTGCAGTCCTGAGAGGGGATAGGAGATGGGACTGGGGGACAGAGTAGGAGCTGGTGCTTGCCCAGTTCTCAGTAAGGAAACATCTAATGGCCTATTAACACTAAACAAATTGGGAACGGGTTAGCTTGCTTTTCTCTGCTGGATTGTGAACTATTCCAGCAAGGAAGTGGGGTGCTATATAAACAAGTGAAACAACTTTTATGACTTCTCTCAGAAACCACATCCTTACGATAAATGTCAGTGCAGCTTTGGGCCAGGAAGATGAGGAGCCATGAAGAAATGAATTAAAAAGCAAAGCAGAAAGAGAAGGGTAAGACAGCTAGAAAAGAAAGTAGCAAGGGTACCAGTGGTTATAGGTGTATAGGTGAAGTTGTGTCAATGAAACAGCCAAACTAAGAGACTAACTGAATATAATTAAACATGACAAGACAAAGGTTGGAAATGGAAATGACTGGCTGATAACTCATCGGTGCAGACTCAACACTGTGAATGGCTGACAGATGTCCCAACTCTTCTGTTTCAAGTTAGGTAGTCTAATTTAGAAACAGAATTCACAAGGTCGAGCAGGCAGCCAAAGTTCCTCACATAGTCAACAGGAGACAGATTGATCTGAACTGGGATCCACAACAGATAACACATGTAGGGCTGCAGCATAACACAGTCAGTAGGAAATGTCCTCTTTTACAACCTGGGAGACTCACGCTACTGCTACCATGATGTGAAACAGAGATGTATAGGCTTCCAAAATACAAGACGGAAACACGGGGATTTCCACCTAGGATGCCTGCTGCATTTCAATTCCATTCTCCCAGGCTCCATGAACTTTGAATCACAGTTGCGGAATGGCCCAACTTCAACAAAAGGAATCTGATAGTTTGGGTGCTTGTACTGGAAGTAGAGCTAATAGGTCAATCTCCTAAACCTAAATGGCTATCAGTACCACTTGCCTGTATTTTCCTGAACACAGCATAGCCCAAGTGAATTATACAGGAGCAGAGCACTTTCAACACTGGTCTCATTATATCCAAAGAGACAATCTTCTAGATCCTAAATATCAGGATGAAAGACAAAAATAGATATTTCTTTGGCAAAGGTCCCACTGCCCATGAGCAGTAGCATATTTTTAAGAATATGGAGAAGTTTCTACTGGAAAACAGAGGTTCCTAGGATATCCTTAGTATCTAAGAGGCTAGTCACAAGTTTTCATGAAAATAACCTTGAGGGTGGGTGATCTGACACCATTCCAAACTTCTGAGTGTATTTCCGGATCTGGTCCGTGGCATTCTAGTGGGATTGAGATCAGCATGGAAGGTGTCGGAAGTGCACTTTAAATTTCCTCACAGCTCCAGGAAATATATTGTGAGTTATAGTCATGCAATGAGAAGAGGAAGGATTTAAGAGATCATTCAAATTCCATTTCCATGATTTAAGGGAGCAGAAGGCAGGTCCAGAACTGTCTATAAAGTTTATGCAATACTGAGCACGTGGAGTGCAGGAAAATACGCAAAATTATGGAATAATCACAGGATCAGAGTGCAGCTCTGGGACTGAGAGCAAAGCAGAAGAGACTAGAAGGAAGAATGAAAGTCTAGGAAGTTCAGAAGAGCAGCTGGAGGAATTAGAAAACTATAGAAGTCCTGAAGTTGGTTATGAAATTCAACCCAAAATCCTGTCTGAGAGCTGTAATTCCCAAAGTGAACCTAACAGCAGTATCGGTTTACTAGCTTGATAAATATCCTTTAAATACATAATTTCTGACATAACCCAAGAAGTATGAAAGGCTAAGTACTTATACCAAGACTGCTTTGCACATGAATGGATCTCACTATACAATTAAAATCAGAGTGATTCTTTGAGCTTCCCATGGGGTAAATGACATAAAGGTGCCTCTTGTTCTACAACTCCTTAAAACTAAACAAAACAAAACAAAACAAAACACCACCAAAACTTGAGCAATTTCTTGATAGCACTAAAAAAAAAAGTTATATTCACTGACAGCAAGGTGATTATGTTCTTACTCTCTTAGATTTAAACATTAATGTCTGGCCAGACACCAGTACAGCTGAGGATCCTCAGCTCCCTCTAATGTTTCTGTGCAGTCCTTTTATACTACTTTTACATTTGCACAAAAGGGCAACTGAAGTAGCTACCTAAACCATATTAAAAACATTATTGCTTTAGATTGATACCAAAGTCAGTTTCTGCTGTGTCTTTAAAAGTAAGATCTATATTAAGAGGTTGTTCTCTTTTTTTTGTTGTTTGTTTCTTTTGGTTCACATGGAGAATCAATCGGCAGATGCTGTAAAGGAATATGTAGACAAGGAGTAAATGATTGCTAGAACTTATTTTTGGCTATTGACAAACCCAATTCTTCATTTGTTGTCTAAGAAACTACTAGTCATGACTGAGGAAAAAACTCAACATAAGTTGGCATAGAAAGTTTATGGGCCATGCAGCTTTCTGTACAATGCATGATTATGTGCAAATGACATGTAAATATAGGAAAATTTCATAGATTTACAACTGAGAATTAATTTAGGGAAAATTTCACTCAAATCTTGCCTCAAACATCTATTGTTACAGTGCATCCTTAAAGACTAGGACCTCGAACTGCATTCCCTCAGTATTTTTTTCAAATTATTAATTCTTCTAATCATGCTGTCTTCATTTTACCATTAAGTGAAATTTTCAGTGATACCTGTCTCACACTTGCTCTGCTCATTTTGACAAAGCTGTATTAAAGCTCCTTGTGATCAGGTATATCATATAATAGCTTTTTCCTGACCTCGAGTCCCCATGATTACTGTCATGAAAAAACTGTTCTGGACTACTCATGTCCCTTTGGATAGAAGGTATCTCTTCAGAAAAATATGTTTACCAAATATGGGAAGACATAAAAGCCTAAGTGTTTTGAAATACTTTTCTTGTCTGTGAAGATAAAGAACAGACCTACAGTTGTATAAAGCACAGCTAGAAAGGGCAAGAGAAGGTTAAAAAAACTGGACATGTGGTAGCCCAGATTATCATTTTACTCATGAGTAATACGTCCATATAGCAAAAAGGTAAGACATGCTTCTGCTAGTAATAAAATCCATGTTTAGCATCTGGCAAAATTTTCCTAATAGGGAACTGAAAATGTCATCTCAGCCTTAATATATGGATGGTTTCATCTGCACTATATAAGTATTTCTAGATACCACACCAGTGGAACTTGGTATGATAGTCTACATTTGCAAACTAATCTGCATTGACTAGTTCAAATCTAATCTAGTTGTTTGTTCATGTGTTCTCAAAATATGACAACTACGTATTGATCATGCACTTTTCCAACCCTTTTTCCCTTCTGAGTAGCCTACCCTGAGTCTGATGAGCAAGAAGTAAAAAGAGTGGCTGTAGTAATGTTAGCTGCAAGTTTCAAATGATTAAAAAGTAAGATAGAGAAAAGTATTTCTGCATCATAGTGGCAGTGAATTATACCTGACACAGAAGTATGATTTTGGACTATTTATTATTCTTGTTCTTACAAGGACACAAAGGACATGAGGGTTTTGAGGTATCTCCACTTTCAGCCACTTCTTTATTATTCCCAGGAACCTGTCCAGTGGTTTAGCCATTATTAAAGATGTACCACAAACATCAGTAATAATTTTTTTCCAGCAGAGGGAAGTATTGCCTAAGTGTTCCTTTCACTTAAGGAAAAACGGATATTTTTTTGTTTCCCAAATGAAGATCTTCTGAAGAGTTTGGCAACAAATCAATAACTGTGAGAAGCTTATTAGCCAAACAATTCAAGTTAGGACGATCTGGTCCATACACTGTGAAAATGAAACAACCAACAAAAAATAAACCCAAAAGACGTCAAAGAAAACCTATGCTGAAAACACATGGGACAGGCTCAATACACAGAACATCCTTATTTTAAGGTCTGCTAGTGTGGCACCTACAACAAAAAAATTCTGTAATTATCCAAGGTTATGTGTTTGCTTGTTATTCTATGCAAACTATATGAAGCAATATGTATATATTTATTGCTGCTTTGATGGAGATATGACTCTTTTCTGACATAATATGCCTAGCCTGGTAGTATGATATCAGGTAAGTGAAGCAGAAAAAATACAACACTTGAATCTGTTAACTTGAGGGAAAAAACACCCAACAAACTGCTTTTAGTGTCTGATCCAGGCCATTGTAAGCAATCTAAATTGGGATAATGATGCATTATATTCATCTTTTCCAGATGTTCAAAAAAATTCCACCAACAAATCATCATGTGCTTCCTACTCTTCTCATGCACAGCCTGTAAATTGCATACAAATTAGTTGTACTTCAATCAAACCCAGAACTCACCATGATGCTGAAGGTCTGAGCAGTGGGTAAGCGGGTCCCCATTTCGGATGTCTTGTCGTCTAGTACGTCTGCAAATATATTTGAAAACCATTAGTGACCTTCTCAGCAGTCAGCATTCACATCTGCCATGGCCAAGTGGAACTTATATATAATGACATAGGTCACAAGTGCACCTAAACAACACAAGGGAGGAAATCATATTGTTACTACTGTATCTTATGCATCCCCCTGCTTTGTAGAATCACCTTACAGCTAAAGTCTTCAGAAACTGGTAAATACAGAATTCTTGTGCCAAGCCTATGTGGTTCATTTTAACTCTGTTGGCAATATTGGTCACAGACAAATTCATTACTTGATTCAGGGATACAGGGACTGCTAAGGAATCAAAATCTACACAGTACAGTTTAACATGCATCAAAAAACATGAAGATACAGCTTTACAGAGTAAGTGTCATGGCATCTTTAAGCTAAAATGAAATATTAGAATGGACATCTTTGAAAGAACGTCAAAGTGCTGTATTTTACTGCAATGAAGATTTTTTGAATGGGTTCTAGCTTTCATTGCATGCCCATTTAACATGGCACATTCTTTACCCCAGTTTGATTTTCACTGATTCTTTTGGAAAAAAAGATTGATCCTAGTGCTAAAAAAAAAAAAAAAAATTAAAATGTTGTATTTCACAGAAGAAAGCTTTTTAATACGGTTTTATCTTACATTTGTTTTTTCTCCCTCTGTCCGCTCCTATTTTTATTTAAATCGCTGTGACACGAATTTCAACTGAGCCAGAGAAAAGCGTTTGGTAGAAAAAAGAAAAAAAAAAAAAGAACAAAGCAAACAAAGATGTGTTTCAAATGTGAGCACTTTACTTTAGGAATCAGAGAAAGCCTGAGGGTGTGTAAAATTCGAGGAGAACAAAGAGGATTAGGCTGCTGAACAATGCTGTGATTCCAGATTATGGCATCCAGCAACGGATATGCAAAAGTCAAGTAGCCTTGTAAAAAGCACTGTTGGTCACTCCCTTGTGACAACAGCCCGCATTTTTAAAAAGCCATTGTTCTGCAGTACAGAGAGCATCTCTCTTGCTAGCCCTGTTTGCAGACTCACTGCATCAGCACAGGCTGAGGTCTCACAGAGGCACCAGCAGCAGCATAGCTGACTTCTTGGCTGACAAGTTTTAACCGGGTTGTTTGGGGTTGCGTTTCTTTTGTCCACTGAAATTATTGAAATGTTAAAACTGAAATTAGTTATGTGAAATATGGCAAGAGTTGTGGGCTTTTTAGGGAGAGAAACCCCAAACAAACCAACAAAACAACCCAAACTCTTCAGAATGTGCATTTTTTTGCATCTTTCTGAATAAAAGCTTCTTTTAAATTGTCCTAGGGTGTTAGTGTGCTTTAACAAGAAGTAAACCTTCTGTTGATTGATGTATGATTCAAAAAATGAAATGTACCAATCCTAATTTCAGATATCGTCTTCATATTACTCATTACCAACGAATAAAAATACACCAAAACATAAGGAGCCATAGCATTTTGTTACTCCTTCCTAAATTTTGGAATGCAGCATATTTATAGGATACTATTTGTAGAAAAGAAGTCTGTGGAAAGACTCATATTACTGTCAGTGGAGTTTGGATGGATGTTTAGTTAGAATCTCAGGAAAACGTTGCACATATCACCATTGTATCAACGTGAAGTTTTATGAAATATGAACCAGAACACATCTTCCTGGGGTGAAGTTAAGTGATCACACAACAGAAGCTCTGAACTGTCATTTAGACTTGTAAAATGCGCAAAGAAAGAAAAGTAAATTGAAATCATGGCTCATAAAAGCTCCTTTTTAAAAAAGTAGAAGAAAAAAAAAAAGAAACGAAACAGAAACAAAACCCCAAAACCAACCATTAGCAAAGCATCTGTGTGATTGCCTGAGGACTCAACTTTCCCAATATTTCCGGAGCCTTAAATTACAAGGATTCACCATTAGGAAAATGTTGAGATTTAAACTGTTTCCAGCAATGTTGATTTTATCATAGAAGCATTCAAGGCTGGCTTGAGGCACTAGGTGCAGTGGGTGCCAGGTTAACAGGATCCTCTACCCCAGTATCACAGACTTTTACTCTGCTGTTGCTGCTGCGGAGGGAAAATTGGAGGGAAGTAGTGGGAGACAGGAGCTTTTTCTGAATGCATTGGCAGGATCCCAGTCTTCCAGGACTTACTTTTTCTTACATAGTGGCCTCAAGAAGAGTAAATTCTGCATCCAAGGTTTACCTGTAGCTGTGCAACCCAGTTTAGCCCTGGTAATCCTGCCCCTTAATCCTTATAAGAGAACCCAGTCCCTTTATGCTTGATGGCAACGGTGAGCTCAGTTGGAGAGTTGGAGAGGGGAATAAGGAAAAGACAAAGAGCCCTATTGCTTCCATCAGTGCGAGCAGATGAATGACAGAGTGATGTGATGTGTGGGTCTTGAGATGGGCTGTGAGTACGAATAGGTGCTAGTGAATGCTGAGAAAGGATGAAGTTCAGGGGTAACGATTAGTTGGGATGTGGCAGAAAGAGCAATTCAGTGATTCCTGACCTTCCGTCTCCCTCGACTCAGAGGCAGTACTCAACCACGCTGACTTCTAACCCCTGAAACTTTCAGATCAAATCAATCTCTTCAGCTCTCCTTGAAAACCTCACTGTTCCCCCTCGTCTCTTTTCTTCTCCTTCTACATAGAAACTGCCGTGATTCTACTGCAAATTTGAATTTAGCCCACGCAACTGAGAAAATTTGACCAGCTCTTCTTTTGGGATGGGTTCAGTTTCTCCTTTTTAATTCTTTTCTAAAGAATTTCACAAAAACCCCCACTTGTCTCAGATTAACTTTGTTTCCTGGTGCAAAAAGAGAACCTCATGTTCCATAGTCAGCTTTTCCTTTTGTCATCAGTATTTGTTTAGGATATGTTGTAATGCAAACCTTGAAATTTTAATTCCCTCCATCTGAAAAATCTGTGACACAAATGCTACTTCCCACCCTTTACCACATTTCACCTCCTGCAAAAGCCAGTCCAAATCTGCAATTTGGAGTCCTGACATTCTCAATGAAGTACTTGCTACCATTAGTTATATATAAACCTTTAGGTATATAAACCCTTGGATTCCTTGTTTCCTTATATGTGCAAGATGGGTGTTATATTCGATTTAATGTGAGCAATTTTTTTTATCACTGTAGCCATTGTCTTTATTTGCAAGAGATTCTCTACTCGGTTATTCCTAATTTCTGCTTCAGTAGGTAAGAGCTGTTCAGCAACTTGTTCATATACTTTCAGAAAAAGGATTTTAGAGATAAAGGCAGGCAAAGTAAATGTTGTTTTAAATATTCAGATCAGGAAACTAGGACTTGTAAATTTTTTATAAAATTGATGTATTTACTTGCAAAGTCTGTTTTGCCTTAACCTCTGCATTGCAAAGCCTGTAGCATCAGTGCAGAGTGAATGCAAAATAGTGATTTTTTTTTTTTTTAAATCTGGTAACTTGTATGTGTTATGCATTTGAATAAAAACAATAATGTTATATATCACTGAAAAGTAACTTTTCATTCATGTCCAAACATTTTATAAAAATTTCCTTTGAATTAGAATTAATGAAAATGCCTGATCATTTACTTGGGCAGGTATTTCTTTTACTTTAACATCAAGCCCTCTCCTCATGTTAGAGAAAAGGAATTTTTTTCCTTTTGCTCTTTGTTACCGAATAGAAAGTTGTGAATCCATTTAAGAGACAACTCTTTCCTGAATGTTTTTTTACAGAGGCTTTTTAAACCAACCCAAGAAGTAGCAGTGTTCACTTTAACTCATCCAAGACTTCATATTGCTTGTAACTGCAACAATTCTGTTTTCTTTGGAAGAGAAAGGGCTCCAGTTAACCATCCCATGAAAATCTCCAAAGCCCTCTGGTCATATTGAGACCATCAGTTAAAACAAATAGTAAACCAAGCAGACATCTGAAACTGTCCCTACCTCTTAGCAGTGGGGAAGTAACGTGAGCAAGATGAACCATCCCAGGCACAGTAAGGGTCTCTTGCAAGGCAACACTCAGCACATGCTTTTCCATACACATCGCAGCGGTGTAAAGGAAGCTGTGAAACTCCAGTGGCTGAGCCAATGTAGAGCTGTTGCTGTTTTAAAAGTTAAATAAAATACAAAACAAAACTGAAAAACTACAAATTATGAGATTTTTGCTAAGAAAGCAAAACAATGTTATATAGTAATATGTTAGTAATAGAACAAAAGATCATGATCCTGATGTAAACTAAAGGAATAAGAAATGTCCTCAGGATATTAAAAAAAAAAAATCAAATAGGAAAACCTTTTTTTTTATCTGAAGCTTTCAGTGTTACATCTAAACGGTAAGAAAAATTAAAGTAGTCTTCCTTTTTTTCCTTTTCTATTCAGATCCCTGCACTACAATAAGTGATAGAACACAAAGGATAATATGTTTTTACATTTAAAGAAAAACAACTTTAATGTAAAATTCCTATACACAACCTTGATTTGTGTAAGGTGGGGGGAAGCATTAAGTAAATTATTTCAGACTGATGCTAAGATATTTCACTTTGGAAGTGCTTCCATGCACACACGTCTTTGCATGTCTGCTAATTCTGATGCTTCATACGGTTTTCTACTCTAATTGAAACATATTATTAACGAGGGGAGATGGCTTACATTTTTTCTTTAAAAAACTGTTGAGTAGAACATGCTGTTCAAATGAAGAGAGAAGACATGAAGTAAAGAAAAAAAAAAAAAGCAAACAAAATGAGTGACAACAGAATATCTCATCTCTCTTAATTTCCTCTCTGACATCAAATTCATGTGATCTATTAGGGAAGTTCGTCTCTAGAGGGACAGGGAAACTGAACTACTGCTGCCATGTGAACATCCAGAGATATTTCAACTTAGCATTAATTCACAGTGAAAACAAGTGTGAGTGTAGTAAGTAAATACAGTTCCCTTTGAGATGCAAAACTGGATGGAAACAAAATAAAAAAATAAACAAAAGTTCTGTGGCATAATCCTTTTAGAAACACTGTCAGTTTTATTATCAAAAGCTTAAACTTTGTCACCCAGGACCCATAGTGAGGCAAATAATGTGTCTTTTTAAGGTCTCACTCCAAGCAATCCCACCAAGAAAACACAAATTTGCATTCATTTTTCTTTCTTAAAAAAAACACAAGGATGGTGTGAAAAACAGGATTTCAAGAAATGACATGAAAATTCTTCATCCCCTACATTGTGGTGTCCCAGAGGTACCATTTCCAGGGAAGTCAAGGATGGAAGGTGGCTGAGGTCACCTACCAACTGGAAATGATGAGCACTGGATACCCGGAGACAACAAAACAAAAGACACTCATGAAAGGTGCTGCTTTAACTTCTTTCAGAGACAGCAACTTGGCAGTTTATACAGACATATTAATTGTAACAGAAACATCCTGTGCATTTATATAAACATCAGTATTTTCTCAAGGAAGATATGACACGGAAAGCATCCAAAGGAAAAATCACAGGTAAACTGAAAACTCTGCCTTTTCTAAGCAGTCACCCTGTCTATTACAGTGCCATAGCTGGGTTGTAAACCCACGTTCTCTGGGCAAAAATCTCTGGCCACACAGAGCTCTACACAGAGCCTTAGCTGTGTATGCCAGTCCCCAGTTAGTGTCATACCCTTGAGAAGCAGATGGCAGGCAGCAGGCATGATAAGCTGATTCTTTCTAACTTAAGTCATTTAACGAAGTGCCCAGTTTAAGGGTATGTTCTACAATAAAGAGCATCAATTCAAATCTTAGGTGACCTAACCATTCCTCAAGGGATACCTTTTCTCTTTACTGATTATGGAGGCAGCATAGGTCAAATTAGAGCTTCAGTTAAGTATCTTAAATGTCCAGATGGTATTGATCTGAGTCCTATGTAATTGGGGCATTAATATCTAGATAAGCATGTAGTAATGTGTGGTGCAACTAGTATAAAAATCAACCCAGAGAATGCACATGGGAAAATAAAGAAGAATGGTGTAATGGTTTCCTATACACGTCTGTAACCGATTTAATTTTGCCACACCACACCCCTTCCCCCCCGATTTCTAATATATGTCCTTAGAATTAAAGAATGATGAGAAACACATAACAACAACCAAACAAGCCACCAAAAAGTGAGGCCAAAATAGGGTTACTTAAAGACTCAATTCCCTGTAGATAAGTTCATAAAGTTCAGTTAGTGAACTACAGCATGTGTTTCAGGTGCAGCACAGCCTGAAGGCTGCTGCCCTGTTTGCTGCTCTTCTGATCATGGTTTAGACTCCAGCTGGTGATCATTATTTTGGACACTAATAATACATAAATCCAGGCAGCATGAAATTCAGAAAATAGTTAAAGAATGATTTGCATCAATGGTCTAACCTTACTTTGTCATACACAGTCCAACTGCCTTTTGGGCAAAGAGTCTCTCCCAAGAGGTTGTTAATTTAATAAATTAACTGATTATCAGATCAAACTAGAAGCAGGAAAAAAAAGAAATTTTTCCTCTAGAAATTCTTGAAGATGTATCAGAATTCCAGAAAAGCTGAAGAGATTAAAGTTTTAAATAAACTAATGTTTTGGGATCCCTCAGAGTGCTGCCCAAAATGTAGTCTTTCCCTAGAAGTCAGAAAAAGACATAACATTGAATTTTTTCATTTGCAATAAAAAAAACCAGCAAACAAAAAAACCCCAAACCAAAACCAGAATGAAGCCAACAACAACAACACCGCCCCAACCAAAAAAACCCAACCCAAACAAACAAACAAACAAAAAATCAAACAAAACTTGGGCAGAAGTTTAAAGAAACTTTAGGGAGCATGAGGTTCAAATCCCATTTAATTCTATGTATGGAAAAGTAGCTGATGCTGAATAGTTCAGGGGACTATTTTTGAGGTGGCCTGTTACATATGTTCACTATGGACAGAAATGGCAATGTCTGAGTAAAATTCAGTAGTTTGTGAACAGTACTATAGAAGTAGTCTCTAAGGTATTCTGAAGGTCTCTGTCTTGCTGTTGATTGACCATTTTATGGAGGAGAATCAAAAGCCCTTCAGAGAAGTTCACCAGACAAGGAGATGGCCTGTATCAGCCATGGATCTCCTTGTTTTTTTCCCATCTTACAAAAAATTCCATGGTTTTTTGAAAGAAAGAATTACAAACTTGACCCTGATAAAAAAGATGAGAGCTTGTTCCACAAAAATCACCTTTGATTGAAAGCCAGGTCTTACTTCTTGGTCTACTTCCACATTTTTAAATCAATGGAAAAATCTATGGAGTCCCACCTGACAGACTCAGGGCCATGTGGTTGCCAGGGGCTCCCTGCAAGCCTAGCTCCCACAGAATTGTGAATTCAGGCAGCTGTGAGGTGTTACAGTGGCTTTAGGGTGCTGTCCTCTGAAGGTTTGCTAGCCATGTATGAGTTGTTTAAATGATACGGTTACACAGGCCTAGAGCTCTGAAAACAATTAGGAGGAATAGGTTGCTTCAGTGAGAAAACATACATTCAATTCCTGCGAGTTAAAGACAGCAGACTTGAGAAAGACTGTATCAAGGCTTAGTCGTGCACACAGAAGCTAGATTTCCTTACTCAAAGTCACTCCTGCTCAAGGGCCAAATTAATACTCCATACATGGCAGACTTAGAGCTCTACACAATTTAAAACTCCTTAAGTCTTTGTAGATTTTGGTGTTCAGGAAGAAGAATCATTTGTAAAGTATCACTCTGACACAATGGCAAATGAGGTAGCTTTGAACAACCAGTGTAATAAAACATTTAAAAATTGAGAAACTCCCTGTGCCATGGTTTTATAGTTGGATGAAAGAATTGTTAGCGAAAAAATAAATGAAGTGATTGCTTTAAAGTTATTCAATAAGACATGCTGGTTTTACTGTTTACATTTCATGCTCCTGCTTTCTACAATGCATAGAATTATCATGCTGTTTATGTGAAAAATGCTCTGCTTATCAGAACACAATGAGTAAAGTGTTTGAGTTATAAAACTGAAGTATTTTTACATCATAAATATAAAATGGAAACATGTTGCCATGTACTTATTTGATACAGAGACACAGTGCCAAAAGCTTGTCATACTGTATCATGATTCTGTCATTTTTAGCCTGAGGCTGGTTGATTTTTCATGAGCTTAACTCTGCCTGAATAACTTGTGCTTTATGCTCTTTTTTAGCTTTAGACAATTTTAGCAGCATAAATTTGTTTTCAAAGGATTCAGGGAAAATTGTAACCTCTCCTGAATAACTAAAGATGCTTTGAAGAAGAAGTTGCATGAAAATGCATGGTCCATTATCAAACATGTTTGGCTGCTTTAAGGGAATGTACTTATAAAAATAATCCAAAGCAGAGCATTTTGGTATGATGTGAACATGTATACAACTTGACAGGTTTGTTTTTAAATATCCCAGTATTCAATAGGACATATTTTTCATCCTGCTTTTTTGTTGTTTTAGGTGGTAAAGTATGTTAGAGTGTCCCCAAACAAAGTGTTTTCTGTCAAGTACACAAATGTTTTAAGACAACTTTCCTAAACACAGTGAAATCTGAGTTAAATATGCATCATTTGAAACATAATATCAGGTTCTGTCCATTACAGAATGAATTCAATCTGTGTTTAATAATATATAGACTGAGATAGATCAATTAATTAAATCTTATTTATAACACACACAATTTTTAGCACACCCAGTCCTGGAAATAATACAAAATTTCCCTTTTCTGACAGTGACATTAATGGAAAAATTCAGGTGTGTGAAGAAGTTGCTTGTATTTACGGAATTAAGCTCCAAATCAACATGAATATGATAAGGAAAAATTAAAAAAAGGTTTATTATGTTAATTCTGACATTAAATTTTATGTCTTAGACATCTGAGACAGGAAATTACATTTGTTGGGATCCATCTACCTAATTCCAGGCAGAACAGGAAGATACAGCCTTATATGCACTTCACTCCTAGACTGCAACCCAATATTCTTTGCACAATTACATAATTCATCAACTGCTTCACAAAGAAATCTAATAATAATTGCCCATAATTGCTCAGAAATACAAGAATCACCTTTACCGTAAATCAGACAAAACTTTGCCTCCAGCCACCAAGAAGTCCATTTCATTTGAGTTATGGCCTGGCCTACAACAAAGGCTATAATACATATATTTTTTTTTAAGGAAGCTAGTTATTAGTACGTTCAATAGAAAGTAGGAAATAAAAATTCTGGAGTCTGGATCCGATATCCTAACCATGCCATTGCATGAGAATATCATGGAAAATTTAGACTAAGTCAGATTTGCCCTTCTTGTTAAAGCTGAGTGCTGCACACCTCGGAATGGAACGGGCAATGGACAGAAAGATGGGAGAATGTCTCAGTTCCAGGCTTTGCTTCCACTATCTGCATTTCCTACTAGACTATTTCTACAGAGGCTAGAACTAGTCCCATTAAAGCAAAGGACCAAGTCTGGACACTTCTTTTTAACAGTTTCTCTGTCATTAGAACATTCCATAATGTGGAATTATTTTTCTTGAGAGCCTCCAGACAGCTCCTTAGTTTGTGTTTAGTTTCCACCTTACCAGTAAGTAACACAAACTAGGCTTTTTCACTTTTTCTTTCTCCTTTGCATATCACATTTTCCTGAGAAACTACTGGTGTTTATAGAAAGGGATGGGATGCTGCTGCTGTAATTAATATGTCTCTACTGACTGCCAAGTTACTGTTTCTAAAAGACAGAGACCAATAAATATTTAAAAGTGATTTAACATTTGTGCACATAGTACCTGTTTTGTGGATATCTTCATTGCTGAAATAACAGTGGGTTCCTAGGGAAAAAAAGAGTTAAAATATACATCGAGTTCTATAAACACAGAAGTTCTGCTAGAATGCTATTTGCCCAACCCAGAAACCTTGACATTAAACTAGACACTCCTCAGTAACAGTGCTTCTTGTTGTCTTTTGCAGTGGATCATTTTCCAGCTATAAGCAAATTCGAATGTATGTTCATATCCGGGCACAACTTTGATTGCTATGTTGATTGTAGACATATAATTTTCCATGATTCTTAGTTTCATTGTGATTACTTTGTTATTAGTTTCACATCTTGAAATGAATTTTGGACTTAAAAGTAAAACTACATTCAAAGAACCTCCCAAGAAACATGAAAATAATGAAGTCTGTATCCAAGTATGTAGTTACTACATCAAAGATTATATTGCTGAAATAAGCAACACCCTTTACACATATCAAGGGGGATTCCTGCAAAATCTTATTCATAAGAACAAACTTTAATTGCAAGCATAATCTTGTTGGCAGCACCACACTATTCAGTTACAAAGAAGTTACTCGTATTTGCAAAACAAAAAACTGAAATTGGGAAGAACTTTTTTGCACCTAAAATGCCCACTATTTAATTGTCCTGGTGGGTTGCTGGGAGAGTTACTGTTGTCTACTCTTAATTATACTTATCTGTGGCAAGCAGATGTAAAACCAATATTCACTTTCTTACATGAGAGACTGTAGGAAATATTTAATGGAACGTTTATATCTGATTAAAAGGCTGTTAGACTTTATAGGCTCAGGCGCTTGAATTGATTTAATCCTGAGAGCACAAGTGGCATCATTAGGTTACAAAGTGTGCAAATCAGTTCTGTATGAACTTTATTCCATCTAAACATCTACTACTGATCTATGCAGCATGGTTATGTACATGCATAAAGTCCTTATTAAGCTTTTACATGTGTGTAACTTTCAACTTGTTCATCCTGAGAGAATTTGATATGGGTCGGTGCATACTGAGCATGTGGGCCTGCCTTTACTAAGGGGTTAATAGACCTTATATTAGAAAGAATGAATGAATTGTAACATTTGAATGAAAATTGAACTCACTAATTTGTTTGCTCAGCTCTTCAGAGAAATACTGAACAAAAGGGGTTAAAAGAGGCATTTGCCATCAATGTAACAGATATGGAAGATATTCAATTTGTTGGAATTATAGATGAAAAGCACTGTATTCAGCACATTGAAGTTTAACCATCAAAATACATTATGTTGTATGTAGACTCTTTAGTAACTAAAGAAAATTTACATTTTGTTCAGGTACATTTAAAATCCGCTGTAAATTCCCTATTGAAAGATCCATATCTTACACATACCAATTCTGCTTATTCCACTGAAGTACATTAATATCCTCTTTAAGGCTTAAATGTATTCCAAAGGAGATAAATGAGCTTTCAAGTAAATCAGAACAGCAAAATCGTTTTGTACAATGAATAAATATACATGCAAAGTAAAATCTCAGATTTGAATTCGCTATTAACCACGCTACTTCTCCAAAGCCCTTCTGAAATAAAACTTTCACTCCATTTATTTTCTTTCTTCCACTTTTATATTTCCCTGATCTCCTTTAGCTTGGCACTTCTACTTGATTTAGGGAACTCATGCATTATCAACAATTGCCAAATTACCCTGCATTAATGTAATGACTTTTGTGAGTATAAAAAAGAAAAAAAGCTGGGAGACACAAATTACTTGTCTCATTTTCTTCTTGTAGTTTCCACTTTATTTCTCTGCTTAGGAAGAAAAGAGAAAAAACAAAACAAAAAAAAAGAAAAAACCCACCACATTTCTGCCCTCATAAACAATTTGGATTGCAGAAATAGGGATAGCCATTTTTTCAGTGGTATCTTGTTCTCAGAACAGTGGTTTCTGCGCAAGATTGGTACCAGTAAGGGCAAGATTGTCCATAAGAAGGAAAAAAAAATACTGCAAATAATTATAAAAAGATATACAAGCTCTGTTTAGATATTTTATGTCTGTTCAGAAACCAAAGAAAAGGGGATTGTAGCTGGGTACGATGAGAATGCGGAGGCTGTGGCAGGTTTTGAGCACAGCCCTTGTGAAAATACCCTATTTGAGGTGCTCTGAGTATACAAGCATCATCTTCATGCTGCCAGATTAACCTCGCTCTCCCAGCTAAGCAGGAACCCCCTGAAAGCCTGGAGCCTGTGAAATGGCGCCGTAAAACAGCCCTGGCAAAAAGAGTAACGTGGGGAATGTAAATGATTCGTTGCTGTGTACAAAGCATGAAATATCCCTGGGTTCTGTCTGGGAACTGTTTGAAAGATTTACTCAGCCTCAATTTGCAGGAGTGCCTATGGGATGCCTTATTTTTTAGGTGGCTCAGAAAAAATGGAAGGGATGGATTTTCACATAAAAAACACTAAATATTAGGGGGTGTTTATGGTGTCCTGTGTCAAACGATGAAAATGAGACTCTAAGACTCTAAAGTCCCCTTTGAAAACATAAACACTTTCTTTGTTTCTCAGATTATTAGGCTTAATAAATCTGTGCAGATCACTGTTTGTCCTAAAGTCTCTATTCTAGTTCCATTATGCTGATAGTCCGAATACTGTTAAGAGTTGACGCAACTATAAAATTTGTGTATTGCATATCGCTGTGGGAGAAAACAGACACAGATAGACATTATTCCCAGACTTGCACAGATATGTAATTAACTACAGCATGTAATAGCTGTACGATTCAGAGATACTAATTTCTTTTTAAACCACAAAACAACAGCCCAGAATGCCACTTCTTTTATCATTAACCTCCAGCTAGCACTGAAAGTTTCAAGGTTTATTTTGACTAGTGTCTGGGTCTCTAAATGACAAGCTAATTAGAGGGGTATGCCAGGCTATTCCTTGGCTAGACGGCAAGAAGTTTAGTTTGCAGCTGTCCACGGAGAAATCTACAACCCGACACTTGAAATTTAGCTGCACTTACCCGAAAGACTGTCATTTCTTCCAGCAAGACTTCTTCTAATTCATGCCAAGTCTCCTTAGGAATTGAAACCACTTTAAGAACTGTTCCAATATCTTGAAAGGGAAAAAAAAAAAAAAAAGAAAAAGTTTTCAGGTACTTAAGATGCATACTTCAGTTTCAAAGCAGCCAAAATTTCATGTAGTATGTGATGGTTTCACATATAATGCTTGTGAAGCAATGTATCTCTGAGCATTCACTTTTCAAAATACCGATCGCTATTTAAAATAAGCCAGAAAAACACCGGATTTCTGTAGGGGATTTCACTGAGGTCTTTCAATTATCAAAACACAGCAAAGAAGATAAACACTGCTGTAGTTATTAAAGAATGGAAAGGACCGAAATACTGTTTAAGTGACAGTATAAAATGACAGTTGTTTCAGTCATTTAATTGAGAAAAGAAATGCACTAAATTTACTCAGGCATGTTTTATTGTCCATTTTGAATATGATGTTTGTTATTCTTAAAATGCATGTGAAGATGCTGTCAGAAGGCTTGGTATGGATACGAAAACATCTGGACAAATTTTGTTAGACAGATGAAGCTGTTAGATCTCTTAAGCAGACGCGATTTTCCCTGTGTCAAACAAAGTACCTAAGATGTATAAGCCCCTTAAGGCATCTGTATTTCTATGTCTGTGAGATGCTGGCCTTTGCTGAGGGGTAAAAAGCAATACAACTTGTATCTTTTGTTTAGAAATGGGCGCGTGCCAGCATTTTAATACTATATTCATTTACATTCTTGGAGTTTTGCAATTGGCTTTAACAGGACCAAGGCCTGTGCTGGAAATACCAGAGCTACAGCCTTTGGTTTTGTGGATATGGTCGAGACTTAAAACCATATCTGTTTTACAGCTTCTGCACCTGTGTTTTATTTGCTTGTTTCCATGAACAGAATCTTCAGGGAACAGGAACAACAACAAAAGAATAATTTCTAGGCTGGTACCTATCACTGCAGACTCTCTCTGAAATGGAAACACTGTGGATGTGACTTTTCTTCTTAATCAGTCAAGTGTAGTGCTGTGTTAATATGCCATAGGACTGACAACTACTTCCCTGAGGACTTTGTATGTCGCACATTCCATATCAATAAAAGTTTAGGAAAATATAAGGCATTTTAAATGGATAAAATTCTCAGAGTAACAGCACTATAATGGTCAACATCGTTAAAACAACAGTTAACCAACAGTTACACAAAATTGGAACATACTTTGTTAGTATGTATGTTTCTGTGTGTTAGATGAAACTTCCGATTAAAAAGATGACAACTCACCACTTCTATATTGAGAGTATGTAAAAAACTGAAACAAATTGATGATGTAGGTTGAAAGGTTTTTATAAGATAACTAACTTAAAAGCTACTGATTTATTGAGAAAACTCTGGTATTTTACTTCTTTACATGAATTTGGATTAAAATATTCTAGAAATCCTAGAATATACTGTAGAAATGAGATTTTAATTTTCCCATCTGCCCCCCCTTTAGGCAGATGTTGGTTTATAAGCACATATTTTTGTAAGTTTAGAGAAAAAAAAAGGTTATTTTTTCCCCCAAAATATCTACATCACTGTTTTCTTTCATTAGTGACACATTCATAGATTATTTTCTAAAGAGAAAAAGCAGTTCTTTCTTAAAACATCATCAACAAAGCAAAGTACAGCTTTCTTTTTATTTAGGCAGTTACATGTACAAACTAAGCTAGTAAAATATACTAGATGTGTTGGCTTGAAAGTGGTTTACGTTATGGTTACTGCTACTAATTGAATATATTTAATTCAAGAAATATTGAGAACAATACAGAACAAATGCAATATAAACTTTAAAACAAGAAGAAAAAAATGGCCACATCTCTAGAACAGAGTAATTCAAAACAACAGATAATTTAACATTAGTTACATTTATAATTTAATGGATGAGTTCATTTCCGTAATTATCTTGATAATTTGATGACTGTGGCTTTGAGGAAAACACATTGTAGGGGTTAAAAAAAAAAGAGAACTCTGATCTAATAAATATAACAGTGCAGTAACGTGTCATTAACTGTTCTGTGTTAATGGTCAGCCACCATCCAAATGCCAAATTCTAGAAATATTGGGGAATTTTTGATAAAACAGCACAAGGAAAACTGTGGAGCCTGAGTGGGCACTAAGCACACATGAGTTTCACACACAATGTTTTTTTTCATTTAAATGTCTCACTTTTAAGCGGATTCTGCAAGAATTGTAGTTGCTTGATGCTCAAGAAAGCCTCTGAGGTCAAAGATACACTGTGTTAATCACTACGGTGACTCTGGTCAGGCCACAGATACGGAAGTGGGGCTTTATCTGAGTTCTAGATCAAGTTTTACAGAGTGCTATTTCAAACAATTTCACACAAATGGAATCAGGCTTCTCCTTCAGGATCAATAGGCTCTGCTCAGTAAGATAAGATTACTGCTATTAATTTGCTTTACTGACAGATGTACCTTGACTGTGCCAAATGATCCCAAACATCAGACACTCAGGATATGCATTAAATGCATATCTTAAACCCTGTTTTTTTCTGATATAATTTCAGTCAGGCCGATACGATTTTATTTCCATTGTGAAACACGCTGGTACAATCACAGTGGGAAAGAAATTGCTCAGCTAAAGATTTCACCCACAGGAAAGGAAAATGTGACTACACTGGATGACTATTAATTATGCTGTGTTCAGTTATTCAATGAAAAGGGAAAAAAAAAAAAGTATTTCCTCAACATCTTGAAGTTCAGCAGCGTGTGGGAATAATGCTGATTGCTACAAGGGCAATGGGAAACTACAGATAAATGTACCTAATCTGATGGGGCAGACCTGCACAGAAAAATCCAGTCATGTCCCACAGAGCTTAATTCTGGCTTTGTCGTAAATTCTGATCATCATGTGGGAAACTGGACTGTGACTACAATCCCTAATCTGCTCCCCAGCTTGTTCTTTGTTTGGGGAAGATGTAATACATGCTGATTGTGTATCTTTTTCTTGTTTCTTTGACTCTGACCAGCCAGTTCAATGTCACTTTCTGGCAGAAATCAGGCAGAACTTCAGTTCTGCCTCTTTTCCTTCCCGCCTGAATGGAAGATGCCCTTTTCTCATTATGAGAACCCCAATGAGGATAGTGAGCTCAAAGGAGCATGGAACATCTTCTGTGCCCCAGCTTCACGTCCAGTTTTTATGGACAAAAGTAATATTTCAAGAAATAATAACATTCTGCACCTACAACACTGGGTTTTTGGTGCTGAAATCTCTTTTGGGAAGTGTAATAATCTTTCAATACTTTTAATGTTCTCGGGCACAAATATCAGCAATGTCAGATGAGATCCAAAGCACTTACAACAAACTTGAGTATTAGAGGTTTAGGGAATTAAGTGAGTGTCTAAATTCCCAAATCAAAGGTAAGAGCTAGATGTTACTGAGGTTCTTTCAGAGGGAGACTTTGAAAAATTTAGATAAGAACCACTATACGTAACGATAACTATCTAAAAGCTGTAGCTCAGATTTAAGCAAGTCTTCCTGTACTGTCTGAAAACAGACAGGAATTTCTGTGTAACTATTCATCTTACTCTAATAGAGGTCTCACAGAAAGTACAACGAATCTCGCTTTGTTGCAGAAGCTAAGACATCTATCTTAGACTGAATGCCAAACTTTGGTGAGATAAATGCCACCTCTTGTGCTCAAGATGTAGACATAAATCAGCTCCTTATGTTTGTTCAGCATCATACTCTGGATGCTGAAGGGCTTGTTCCCTCACACCGCAGCCAAGGGGAGAAGTGCCATTAATTCTTTTTTTTTCTGGGCTGAATCAGATCATAGACGACCTGTTGAAAGGCACAAAACACTGCCAGTTGGAGATGGTATTGAAGTCTCTAATGCATGATGGAAAATATACGTGTTGTGTATGAAATTATTTTTCAATGTTTTATGAAAGAACATACTGTAGCACTGATCTCTAATAACTTAGTTCACAGCTCTAAAGAGCTGGAATGCTTTCTGCAGAGATGCATTTCCTGCAGTAAATGTTCTGAATTACTATGCGTGGACTGTGTTTAGTACACAAAGCTTCATCAGCTCTCAGTTTACTCATAATATATTTCAGGCATCAACATGAAAGAGACCTTGAGCTTTATTGCTTTGGAAATCTGACCCCAGGTCTAGAGCACCAGGACTGTACTTAAAGCAGGTAAAAAAATTGGACAGACTAACAGATTTTTTAAATTTTTTTTTCTGGTCCAAAGTGGAAAAGAAACAGTGGGGGTTTGTCTTGATTTGTTTTGACTTCGTGATGCCAATGTCTAATTACTAGCAATTATGTTCAATAGAAGTTTAAAATAACTTTCATTCTACATAACTGAAACACCAGTCAAACAATGGGAAATTTTCAAAAGCGAAGAAGCAGACCGGCCGTTTGTTAATCAGCATAGTTCTGAAGTCCCTGAACTTAGGCAAATGCTTATTAGCCAATTTCTGGCCACTGTTATTTCTCGTTATTACCTTTCCGGGAAAAAATGTGTTTTCTGAGTGCATATTTCCACTTTTGATAAAATGCCCAAGCTATATTATTCTGCAAATGCTTTGGAAAGGAAGGATATCAAATTTCTAATTGAATACCAACTCTTCTTAAAGCAGTTTGCATGTGCCAGATACCTTAATCTTAAGTAAAATGATGAACTTTCTGTCTAAAGACCTGTACATCTGAAGGCAATACTTGAAATACTTGAAAGTTATACAAGACATTTCCCATACCTGGATGCTTGCCTCATTCACATTAATACTGCTTATGTTGTACTTGGGTGTCTCAAAACCCACATTTTAATACTAAATTATAATTAATAAGGCACGATATTTCTAATAAAATTCCCTAATAACAGTAGTTGAAAAGAGAGTAGGTTTGATCTTAATCCAGTTGGCAAAACTCCTAAAGAATTAAGCTATGCAGGCCACAGCCTGAGCCTGTTACAGCAAGGGTATATAACAGACCACCCCGCATGCACAGTTTTGAGTCTTGCCCCAAGTCTTCACAGGTATCCATGGGTACACAAATCAGTGCTCTGTCTTTCAGAGTATGAAATTTTATCTCATCTATGTCTCCATAATGCCTGGAGAAGAATACAGTGTAGATTCAAGACTTCTCACCTGTGCCAATGAACATCACATCATACTGGCCATCTTCTGCATCTACACGATCAACTACTATCTGTGTGAACTGGTAATCCACGTCTGTTTTTATCATGATTGGACGGTTGTTGATGGGGAATACTGGGTTGTACATGGCTGGATGACTTCTTGCGAATGTTATAACTTCATCAGGAAGGTCCTTGGTTGAATCAAAGCCTCCAAATGTTTTACTGGGACACTAGAAATGGAAAGGAAAACATTTTACATATTGATCACTGATTACATGTTAGAAATCCAGTGTATTACAATAATTCCAACTACTGCAGTCTATAATTAAATATGACAGGGAATCAAAGTGTTTCGTGACAGACACAGAATCACTAGGTTGGAAAAGACCTTTGAGATCAGGAAGTCCAAACATACCTGTCCTCTACTCAACCATATCCCTAAGCACCTCATATACCAGCCTTTTAAATACATCCAGGGTTGGTGACTCAACTGCCTCCCTGGACAGCCTGTTACAGTGCCCGATAACCCTTCTGGTGAAGATTTTTTTCCTAATGTCTAATCTGAACCAGCCCTGGTGCAGCTTGAGTCCATTCCTCCTCGTCCCATGACCTGTTGCTTGAGAGAGACCAACACCCATCTCTCTATACCAATCTATCAACACCCTCCTTTCAGGTAACTGTAGGCAGTGATAATGTCTCCCCTCAGCCTCCTCTTCCCCAGGCTAAACAACCACAGTTCCTTCAGCTGTTCCTCATAAGGTTTGCTCTCCAGCCCATTCACCACCCTTGTTGCCCTTCTTTGGACATGCTACAGGACCTCAATNGCTACAGGACCTCAATGTCTTTCCTGAAGTGAGTGGCTCAAAACTGAACCCAGCACTCACTATGCGGCCTCACCAATGTCGAGTTCAGGGGCACAATCACTGCCCTGGACCTGCCGGCTACACTGGTTCTTATACAAGCCAAGATGCCATTGGCCTTCTTAGCCTCCTTGGCACACTGATGGCTCATAATCACTCAGCAGTCACCCAACACCCGCAGGTCCTTCTCTGCCAGGCAGCTTTCCAGCCACTCTCCCCCAAGCTTGTTGCGCTGCATTGGGTTGTTATGTCCCAAGTGCAGGACTCTACACTTGGCCTTGGTGAACCTCATCCTGTTGGTCTCAACTCATTGATCCAGCCTGTTCAGATCCCTCTCTCTGAAGAGCCTCCCTACCCTCAGGCAGATCAACACTTCCTCCCAGCCTAGTGACATCCACAAATTTAGGGGAATATTCAATCCCTTCATCCAGGTAATTGATAAAGATATTGAGCAGGACTGGACCCAGGACTGAGCCTGAAGGAACACCACTTGTGACCAGCCTCCAGCTGGATTTGGCTTCATTTACCACAACTCCTCGGGCCCGGTCAACCAGCCACTTTTTTACCCAGCAGCAGGCATGCCTGTCCAGGCCAGTGGTAGCCAGTTTCTCAAGCAGAATGCTATGAGAAATGGTGTCAAAGGCTTTGCTGAAGTCCAAATATGCTACATCCACAGACTATCGTACAGCAAAAGTTAATTCTGTCACTGAAATTCTCTTTTTTTTTTCATTTTGGATTTAAATAACCATGGTTAACAGCAAGTAAACAATCCCAATGCATCATTTTTCTTAACTACTATGCATTGTAAAAGTATTTTCAGTCATTTACTGGTTAGTATTAATATTTAAATGGGAGAAGGAAAAATCCTGAATTATCTGAATTTATGCATTATGAGACAAGCGATTTCAGTACTTGGTTATGTATACAGTAGAAAATCTATTAATTATGCTAACATCTTGGTTTCAAAGTATTGTCTTCAGAAGTTGACTGGAAATAAATTCCTCTCTGTCCCTTAAGTGCTGGGACAATTCTCCGTTCTACTGACTTTTCAAACTCCTGCTTGTCTCAACAAGACTGTATCATTCATGTTGTCCCCATAACATGGAACCAGCTACACTAAATCCAATCAAAGAGGTCATGTCCTAAATGTATTTTTTCTCTCTCTGTTGATTCTAAATAAAGCCTCATGTGATTGTTGCTGTTCATGTTGTCAATGCAAATAATTGGGTGAGACAACTCTCGCTAAAGAACTGAAATAAATCCTTACTGTGGTGCAATGCCTGATTACATAAAAATTGGCGTCCCCCTGGGATTAAGCTCATCCCCGTGAAGTAAAGTGTCCCTTTGCCCCCATATACAGACATGGGTGGGACAGTTTTGCCGCTATTCTGTGAAAAGCAGGGAATTCTCTGCTCATGTTCTCCCAACAAGAGCAAAACGTAAGGCTCAGAAGGGAAGGACAGGTAAGATGACAGCTTTGGTATCCACAAAAATATTCTTCCAATTTCACCTACCTTGCATCCCCATGGGAAGACATGAGGACTGTGGCTAATCACCATTATTTTCCCTCATCTCTTCTGTAGAATTGGTCAGTACTTTATGAACAATTCAAGGTTACTTAAAGTAAGCATTAGTGGTGTGTTAACAATTTTGAGTGGATAAAGAAAATGAACCACAATGCCATTAAATCAGCAGACTGAAGATACTCAGCAAAGAAGCTGGTGTCCCCCACTCCTAAACTGTTCAGAGATACCTATTTAAGAAGTATAAAACTCTGAAAACCTGTGGACAGATAGGATGTTTGCAGATTTGAACCTGAAATATAAAAAGCTGGTGTTAAAATGCCTTAGATAATACGCCCTTTATATCCACATATAGAATAACTTCCAATTAAATTAAAACCTAGAGGACAACATCTTATTAACCAAGAATACAGACCTTGCAGGATGCTCAGTAGAAGAAATCAATTGTCTTTGCCCTCACCTTGGTCCAAATTATTAATAATTCATCAGAAATAAAATTTTAAAATCAATGTTGTCAAAAGGAGTGGTTGTTATACTCAGCAAAGTGACACTACCAGCATGGACATATAAAGTGTAAATTGTCCTTTCTTGGCATATTTGTTAGTAAGCAAATTCCCGTACTCTGTTCCATTACATTGCACAGAATGGAGGAAGGGAGGGCATTTGATTAATGCATGTGGAGCAGGCTAGGCAGAAAGCAAGTTATCTACTTTATTGCGTCAACATTTTTCACCCTTTTTATTATTATATGTTCTTGCTCTCTTGTAAGATATATTACATAAAGAAAATCAGATAGGCTTCTTGTAATCATTGGCCCAACCACTGTCTGTCTCAAACACTGTGTTTAAAATTCTACACTTCAATTTCAAGTTTGCTTTACATTTTGATTACTATTCTAACTAACGTTCAATACTAATTGCTCAGATTAATTAGATAATGATTAATTAGATAGTATATGTAAAGTGCTTTAAGTATAAAAAAACTACACAAAAACTACGTATTGTTAATTGCAGCTGGGCAAACACTGAAAAAAAACAGTAAATGAATATTCATTTCAATTCGAAGTAAATGAATTTCAGCTGTGTTTCAATAGCTTGAATATTTATATTTTGGCTCATTTTCTAACAAAGAATTGTACTTGCACCAGTGTTGACCAAGATATATTTTATGCAGAAAAATCATAAAACTAGAATTAGTGTCACAATTCTTTGTGTTTAAATGAGACTACCAATTCCAAGAGACAGGTTACTGCTTGGATCCTCGGCTCTATGAAAATAGACAAATGACAGTAACTTTCTGTCTTTGCATCTAAAATCTAAAGTGGTATAGTCTGTGGCTCATATCTATCCCACCTCACTTTAGAAAACTGTCTGAGATAAAGTAAAACTCTGAGGAACAGCTGAGGGAACTGGGGCTTTTTAGTCTTGAGAAAATGAGGCTGAGGGGAGACCTTATCACACTCTACAACTACCTGCAAGGCAGTTGCAGAGATGTCAGGGTTGGTCTTTTCTCTTGGTGACAAGCAATAGGACAAGAGGAAATGGCTTAAAATTGCACCAGGGGAGATTTAGGTTAGATATCAGGAAGAATTTCTTTCCTGAAAGGGTTGTTAAGCATTGGAATAGGCTGCCCAGGGAGGTGGTGAAGTCACCACCCCTGGAGGTATTTAAAAGGCCATGCTCTAGAGGTGGAGTAGTCAGGGTTAGGTTGTGGTTGGACTCGATGATCTTAGGGGTCTCTTTCAACCCAGGCGATTCTATGATTCTGTGATGCTATTTGCTATAACTCCCTCCTTTGTCAGTGGAGTGTAATGGGCACCATCAGCAGGTGATATTTAGCCCATCCATAGTCCAAACTACTCGCAGAGAAATCTTAACCCATGTAAAGTCTGCGCTGTCCTGAGGAAGAAGGTCCTGTCCTATTCATCTATGTTTTAGTCACCAAACCAGGATACCAAATTAAGATATTATTCTTGATGCTTAGGACAGGACTGTTAATGATATCAGTGGGTCTAGGTCAAGCGAACTGGCAACGTGCTTCATCAGAGTTCATGTTTTTATATATACACCTGACATTAAAGAAATAGAAAGTTTTCAGGTGCCAAAAGATAGGGATGAATACAAGTGTCCTCAAAAATTTTGGAGAAGTGAGCTTGATCTTGGAATCAAGTAGAGTCAAAGAAGTCTTGCATTTAACATTTAACAGTTCCAATTTCTGGTACCCAGTATGCTATGTCAGGGGTTTTGATTAGTCAGGAGGAGATAAGTAGGCTATCACCTAACTGGTCAATTAGGGCATCCAACAGAACAAATCAATAGCTCTATTTTGGTAGGAATTAAAACCCTTTTGGTCATATCTGATAGACTGTGATAGAAAGTGTTTTGTTCATAACCAGGATTATTCTTTTGGTACCATGAAGCAGGGAAAACTTAAGCTTTGTTAGATGAATTTGCAGAAAGTTATATATAAATTCAGGATGAAGTACCTCATTCAAGATAAAGTATGTACAAAAATCCTCTGTCTCTCCCAAATATTGTTCACATAATAAATAAATAAATAGAATCTATAGAACTTAAAGGAAAAATCCTGGAAAATTCTTTGTTAAATGTGAAGCTGATGTAGAAGTTTTTACAAAGTTGTTTGGGTTTTTTTTTTTAATTTTCAAAAGAATCTCTAACTTTATTCATGCTTGGCAAGTCGCCAGATATTCATGAAGTTTACTAGCACCTCACCTATTAAATTCCTCAGATAATTCAGCACTGTTTAAGTGAAGTGAGATCTGGAACTGAAGCACTGTAAGAAGCACAGGTTTTGTTTCTTGCTTCCTTTCCCCATTTCTTGGAAAAGGAAGCCATGACTCTGACATCTAAAGGAACTTCAAAAAACTTTGTTCAAAGACATTGAAAATATATCCAGTTTTATCACTTTAGAAACAAAAAGCTTCTCTTCAGCCAGATTTGACTCTCATTTTAAAATTCAGTTTTATCCTACTGATAAAATATAAAGACTTTAGCAACTGTGAGAGAAAAAAATAAATCATTTTCAAGGTGATAAACAGCAGGATTAGAATCACTGGCACTGGACTAAGAGAAGCTGATGGCCTCAGACACTCTTTGAATAACCTCATTTACAGTGGGATGGCCACTACATGATGCGGCTGCAGGGCTATGCAGAATTGTGTAATTTGGAATCACATTCGCCCTTAGTCAAGAAAGATGTTTACAAAGACTCTCAGTATAAGTACAGTACAGCGAAATTGTAAGGGTAAAACCCATTCTGAGGGAGTAGCCAGAAAAATAAGTATATGTAATTTTATTCTATTTCCCTACTTTGGCAAAATATCTGGTCGTTTATCTCATTAACCACTTAGGGGCTGGATTTGAGTCCCTGCTTTTCCTCTTGTTCTTGGGAGTTTGATCAAGTTACTCTTCTCCCCATTGGATCTCAGTTCGAGACCCTCAGACAAACCTTGGAATAACCCATGCCAGTCTCTAGGGCAAATATTTGAGTTGTGCATTCAGAATCTCAACAGAGCTGCGTCTGACCTCTGCTGAGGAATGAACATAACAGAGCCACTGCGCAGCAGTCGGCTCTTTATCTCAGTCTATTTCTGTGACAGAAACATGTAACATTCCTCAGCTGTAGTTTTGCATAATATCTATTGTTTGGTTGTGTTTAGAAATGTTAATTAATACTAGAATCACAGAGGGATATAAATAAACAGAATAATGAACACTAACTTCTAAAGTCTGTCAGACTGAAAAGATGACATTAGCCATGCAAGAAATACCCAAAATATCTACCCATTCACATTTTTCACAGGGATGTAAACCAACACAAATTTATAAAAAAAAACCAAAGAAAAAACAAACAAAAAACCCCTTACATACCAGCATTAACTATAGTAATTAAAAAAAAAAAAAAAGAAGAAAAAAGTTCAGCTTCAAATGTGAAATGAAACCTCTCCTATGCTGCACAGCTTGCATTTTAACTCGGGAAAAAGGAAAAAAAAAAGGTATCCCTTTAGCAGTTGTAGTAAGGGAGCAAGGAGTCTGGCTGTCAGGGATCCACTGTTTTCTTTTACTTAGGAATTAATTTTCATTACACTAAGCATATACATTGTCTAACTGTCAGAGATAAATTGAAAGATTAGGCTTGAAAGAACAATTTCAAAACATTCCAGAGAAAATCTGATAATTTTTAAAAATAGAATGGAAGTTATTCCATAGGTTTGTGCCCTATATTTAAGAAGACTTAAAAAAGAATATTACAGACATATATTATTTCCATTTATGTGTTTATTTGTATACATATGTACACATATATTTAGTCTTCAGCAATGATATTTCAGAATTTAAATGGGCCAAGATGATTTTTACTAGCTAAGGACCATGCCCTATATATACAATTAATGTTTTTCTTCTTAAATGCCCCATCTTCTTAGATGTCTGAAAATTCCAGAGGCACTGAAATATTCCTATAATGTGATGACATCTGTTTGGGAGGTGTAGATATGAATGTCTTACATACACTGACATTTTAGTCATTCAAAAGCTAGAAGCTGAGAAACAGATAGAAGCATAGATCTGTTAAAAAATGTCAGTGAAGTTAGGAATTATTATGGTCACTCCATTATCTGTTGCAAAAGTATCTGTCTTACTATACTAGACTCAGCGTTGAGAACAACTGAATGTCCCTTCGCATCCAGACAGTTGCTCTGTTTTCTGTTCATTCTCACTAAGAATGCTTCAGCCATTATTTGGAACAAATTCCAAGGAAAGGATAATGCAGAGTAATTTATTAAACGTTTGACTTGGAGTAAAATTCTCCAACCATTGCTCAAACTTCTGCTCAAGTTGTTAATATAAATGCCAAAATTAAAATCCGAATGAAGTTGCTGTTGCAGCTTCATTGTTTATGACAAAACCGGTACATTTTGGACCTGGAGGTTTAGGAGGTTTAGTTAGTTTTCCCTTCCGCCACCCTTTCCATTTCTTTATCTTTTTCAGTTTCTTTCCTGGATCTCAGCTCAAATCCTTGAAAATATTTTCCATATTTTTTTCCTTTTTAGATTACTACATCTCTTAGTATACTTACGGTTCCTGGCCGTGGATATGGCACTCGCCCTTGGTAGGGAACCCACTGGTAGTTTGGGCCATCTCGGTGGGCATAGGGACCAAGAAATACCCTCCTCACGTCAGTCATGCTGTACATACACACTGCTGACCCCTTGAAGATATTACTAAAAATGTGGAGAGAAGAAATCAAATCAGGTTCTTTAAATTATCAGTCAGTTTAATCAAGTGGGAGAGCTATGGAAATAGCAGCTTCTTGCTTTCTAATTTATTGCATGTGCTGATTATCAAAACTCTGACATGCTCTCAGAGCAATCCTAACTCACCTCCTGTGAAAGTTCAGATATGATCTCTCAGGCATTTTCCGAAGCAGATGGCTGGTATTCCACTATTTAAAACACATTTTCCCCAGAAGGCCAAAGACCCAATTTGAGTAAACTTCAATGGGGCTCTCCCTAGAGCACTATTCAATTCTT
>VZTU01007365.1:38137-77272 GCA_013400835.1 Zapornia atra
ATATATATTCTTAGCAGTGTCTTCTCTCATTTGGGCAGCACAAACATGAACTTCAGTGTTGTTTCTTACCTTGAAATTTCTTATCAAAGACCATAAGCACTTGCAAATCTCCCTCTTTTAAGCCCGGTTATTAGTAGAAACATTTTTTTTTCTGTTTAGAGACATCTTTTTCTGTTTAGAAACTAAAACTTTTGTCCTTCACAGATAAATGTGGCAACCAGTACTGCAAATCTTCCTCAGGCCGAAGCTACAAGTATAATTTTTGTCTTGGTGAAAGCACAATGAAACCAAAACATTCAAGTCAGAGTTATGTACGTCACAATAACAGAACTTTTGAAAGACGGTTAAACTTTCCAGATTTCAGCAGTATTTTTTACTAATACCTCCTTGAGTAGCCAATTTCTCATACCACAGATTTTCCATTTCACCCTGTCCCCAAACCAGCATATTTATGCTTGCATTATTTTTCCAGGTCTGTGTGGACAGGGCTACAAATTCTGATCCCCACTATTAAATCCAATTCAACGACAAGAACAGCCTGAGAAACCAATAGTCTTTGTGATTACTTGCTTCAGAGTGATGGTGTACACTGCTCACAAGAAACCTAATTCATTACTTCTTACTGCCACCAACGTCTTAGTTCAAAGGTTAAGAAAATTTTGTGTTTCTGAAAAACTTTTTTAACAAAGAGACCTATTTAAAACAAGCAGCCACCCAAGCTTCCACACAAGTAAAATGATACATTCTGTACCTGGAAGTTGTAAACACTCCATAGACTATTGGATTTTTAGGGTCTTTTGAGTTCATTAGGAACACATCCTCTGTAACAATAACAAGAGACACAAAAGAAAACTACGTTAAATTCATATCGATAATACCTGAAAACATTTTGGTATTAAAAGCTATTTCTGCAACTTACGAAGTTCATCAAAGTGTGTGTCAATGCCATTGGGTCCTGGCACAGAACAAATCACACGTGCCTTGAGGAAGGTTGTCCATTTGTTAACAAGACTCCTGTGTCCACCAAAGTCATTCTAATAACAAAAACATTATTATGTTTTCAAGGACACTAATTCTGAATTGCTTTTATTTTACATTGTATCACAACATATTCCGTAGTAGCGCATTATTTAAAAACAACAACAAAAAAAACCCAACACAAAACCTCCCCCAAAACCTCTTGAAACATTGTAATACCTATATAACCCTGGAGAAAGACAGGCAGAGAATTTTGCTCTAGAGCTACCAGGCTGCCATGTCCTGGTACAGCTTCAGGGGTTTATTACTCTTAACTGGCTAGCAACAAAGTAGAAATGCAAGCTACAAGCAAACAAAGCAGATAAAAATGCCAGAACAGTGGGATCAGTTGCGGATCTTGAAAACTTATGACTGATTTTCAAGCAACTACCTCTGGATTTGAGGAGATAAACTGAAATTGTGCATATGGATTAACATTAAATTTTATTGTAAACATCATAGTTGCCAAAGCTACAACATCTATTAATATAATTTCATTTGTAGAAATCTTCTTAAAAGCCTGTCAGAATGATAGCTGGACGTTTATCAGTGATTCAATCTGCCATCATTAAGGGTCTTCTGAATTGCTGCCCATTTCTACAGCTAAGCTTAAAATAATTTTTCATTAAACCTTCCCTTGCCTCTGTTTCAAAGATTGTCATTGATGTGGGGCTGGAAAGGTATTATCATTCCTTTAAAAAATAAATAATTCAAATGTTTTTGGCCTACCTAGAAGTATCACATTTCCCATAAAAGATTCTCTCTTTTGCAGACACATTTTAAGCCTCCAAAGGTGCCTAAGGCTTTTTAAGCAAAACATCAGAGATTATGAAGTTTCCCCAAAGAGAATGGAATAGCACATCTATCTCTGGATGTCTTATCCCCTGACTATTTTTCACTGAGGATGACCTCTGCTTTAGTACAATGTCAATGTTAGCACCAAATAGTTTACAGGCAAGAAAATGTGGTTTTTAAAAAATGTCCTGAAAGCGTGTGCTTCCTACAGGCGTATTCAGTCTCACACAAAAGTTATTGTTTTACCTTGCAGATCTGCCCTATTCTGGCATGAGTGGCTTTTCCAGTGTGCTCTCCATCAATTGCATTTTCACGGAAGAAGAAATAGATTTTGTCGTCTTCTGGATTGTCACTCTCTGGTATCAGGTGAGCACTAACAAATCTAGGATCTGAGGAGACAATGTCATTGTACATGTTACTACTCCAGGAATTGAATCACCTGCCTTCCTTGTATAAATGAATTGTGATTTTGCTTTCGAACAATCAATCTTTACATCAAATGGCAATATATGTATGATAGGTACATCATCACCCATTAATATGTGACAGGTATTCACATTTCTCTTATCTTTAGCACACAGAGGTGTTTGCTACAGAAATGTAATGAACAGAACTTAGCTTTATTACTGAACCAATTAAGCATCTGTAAAATCAAATGGTTGCATAACATCACAGCATGGCTTCTTCATTCTATGTACTGCAATTTTTCTTGTGTCTTTGGATGTTTTGTCTTTGGGTCAATGACCTTTTTGCATGTGTCACACAAAAAAGGAGAGAATTACTGAGGCAAATATAATATTCCTGACTTTAGCAATAATGAAGAATATAGAAAGTATTTAACATCTAGAAAAATAGCAATGTGTTATTGTAAAAAAAAATTGTGTTAAAAATATGGTTTTGATTGATGTTATCTACTTGAACACTGTGATACGCTAAACCCCAACATTTTTGCTTCATTTTCAGAAGTGCATTTGTGAATTTCTATCCAAGTTGGTGAAATTCCGTGTCCTGAATTTTTTAAAAATAAATTCTTTTTTGGTAGAAAGCCTTTGTTTCTCGGCAATTAGAGTGACAACTTTATTTGGTGAAAAAGAAGATAAATCAACAAACTAAAATATATAAAATGTGGATTACTTATTGATTATGTATAAAATGGTGGAAAGAGAATTTTATAAAAATTATAAGAGCAAATTCATACCAGTGGTGACTATGGGTCGTCACTGTGTTTTACACAGATACTTCAGCTGGTATCTTTCATTATATTTGGAAAAAGAAGGCATAGCCGACAGATTTACCAATCTGTTTTATAACCATTTTACATCCTGCAGGGATAATTAACTGCAAACTATATTTAACTACTCAAAGAGTCCCGTTCCTGTGTGAAATTGTAAGTTATTTTAGCGTCATGTGTTAACATCTTTTCAGTTTATGTTTATTGGTATACAGTCATGGAAATAATGAACTGTACTTTGTTTTGCCAGTTTGTACTAGCTGTCCTGTGAAACCCGTGTCCTTATTAAGGATGGCAGTGTTTGTAAGCAATGTATTTTGGTATATTTATACATATGCATGCATGTGTTTAGATGTGTCTATTACATGAGCATATACTGTGTAATGTGTGTGTATATATTCATATGTACTCGATGTCCATAGATAGATAGATAGATACATGAACACTCAGTGCATGAGAATGAGTATATTAGCTTAGCCTGAGGTTTACTTATATCAATATACAGACTCCATTATTGTCCAGAAGTAATTATCTGGGACAGAGAAAAGCTATGGTGAATTCAAACAATACCCTGCCAGAATAATCTCCCTTCCTTAAACTATTTTCTGTGTAGCTGATTCCCTGAGCTTGGCTGCTTTCTGTGTGCTTAATAGCTCTCAGTAGCTTTTTCATCTAGTTATCTGTCTAGACTCTTAGAATCATAGAATCCAGGAATGGTTTGGAAGGGACTTCAAAGCCCATCTATCTCCAACCCCTTGCCATGGGCAGGGACACCCTCCACTTGCCCAAAGCCCCATCCAACCTGGTCTTGAACCCAGACAGGGATCCAGGGGCAGCCACAGCTTCTCTGGGCACCCTGTGCCAGGGCCTTGCCACCCTCATAGTAAAGGATTTCTTCCTAACATCTAACCTAAACCTGCCCTCTTTCAGCTTGGAGCTATTGCCCCTTGTCCTATCACTGCATTCCCCGGTGAACAGCCCCTCTCTCACTTTCCTGTAGGACCCCTTTAAGTACTGGTAGGCTGTAATTAGGTCTCCCTGGAACTTTCTCCAGGCTGAACAAGCCCAACTCTCTCAGCCTGTCTTGATAGGAGAGGTGCTCCAGCCCTTTCATCATCTTCATGGCCCTTCTTGAACCCATGCAAATTTTCAGCATTCATAGTGTCCTTTTGGGATTCGTTCCTCACTTTCACAATGTAGTCAACTAAAGCCTACTACTGATTTTGTGTTTTGAACATGGATCTTACTAACTTAATTCCTGTATTGGAAATATCCACGGTATTCCCGATGTGGATGAATCGTGCCCTTATACAAGGGCTATAGCAATGCTCATTGTTGAATTCTCCATTCTTTTTCTGTTAATTCCTAACATTTAATATTGATTTGACAGTTCCTAAGCAGTAACCTCATTTTTTTATGGAACTTTATGTGCCATGTCCCCACAACTTCACTCGTCATTGGTAATGTTCAGTCCACAGGCCACTGTTCTATATGTGAAGTTAGGCATGTTTGCCTCATTGTTTCCCCATGGTTTATCACTACATCAACAATAATATAATTTGATTGCTTAGCTACCAAGTTGCACAAGATCCTTTCGTAATTCTTCATAGTCTTCCTTTGTCTCATTATGCTGAATAACTTTGTATCATGTGAAAAAATTTCCCATCCTCCTGCTCAGCATCTTTTACAGGTTATGAACACGTTGAACAACATAGGCCACAGAACAGATCTCTCTGGAACTGTGTCTATTACCTATAGTCTATTAAAATGCATATTTTTAGATGTCTCAAAACATAAAAAATCTGTTTAAGCCGTTTAAGCTCTCCACCTCAAACCCCAATAACTAAAGCTACTAGATTAACTTTCTAACATGCATTTAACAGCTTTCAAGTTGCACTGACATAAAGCCCAAAATAAATAAAATCCAGACTATATTGTACCATGGTAAATATTTATTATTTTATATATGATCTACCAGGGCTTTGAATGTAACATGTATCACAAGAAATACAAGGCTACAGCTTGAAAATGTCTTCATTGCAGCCTGTGGAAGGATACATCAGAGAAAGAAGATACCCATTAGCAGACACTGTTCAGGGCTACCGGATGTAGAGAACTTCTTGACTGAATACACTGTTTTTACAATCTTAAGGTCTTAATGAAAAGAGTAAAAAAGATCATTCAACCAAAACCTAAACACATTCCCAGATGGTTGAATGATTTGTTTCTAGCACACTGGGTTTTGTAAATCACAAGATATCAAATTCTAAAATAAATCACTGTATTATCAGGCATCAAAAATCTAACTTTACATTGGCCTATGAAGATACGGTGGGGAGTCCCACTTGAGTCAATAATATTGCTGATATAGTATGGGTTATATAAACTTGCCCTCGGTTAGCATATTATTATTCTTTTCTTTCCCTCTCATAATTTTGCAAGTGAAGCTAGAAACAGTAAGAGTCTAGTATTAAAGCAGGCCTGATACAATAATGCTAGAAAAATAGTTCAAAGAATAGAAAATATGTATTTCAAATAATTCTGTCAGAGTGGGAGCAGAGGAGAGGGGTGTGAAGAAGGCAGATATAACTAACAGCGTAGCCAAAAGGCATGTGAATATGTTCACATTTCTTACTGGACAAATTGAGATTTTTCAATTAGTGATTAATAATCCTTACTACATTCGTTACAATAAAGCGGTCACACAGTCTCATATTAGAACACATCCATCATACATCATGGAACAGTTTTTTGTTGAATAACACTGGTGTTTCTTACTGAGCAAACCTCAGGCTGTTTTGCCATCTGGTTAAGCCAATATGTTTTAGTCAATAGAAGAGTTGTTCTACATGTTATTGCGCTCTTGCACTTGTTACCTGGTGGTGTTTGTTTCTTTTCCCTCTTCCATGTAGCAAAACTATGCCTAGGCTATGAAGCCAATACAGGAAGAACAGGCTACCTGTGTTCTGTTGCATATAGAAATGTATTAATTTCTGTTCTGAATTATTATAATGAAAATTATATGTGTGGAGAGACTGAGAGAAATGTAGTTGATGATTTTGTAGATTATAAAGCTAGGAAGTGGGTGGTGTGAACTAGTGATCTGTAGTTTGTTCTTTATTGTTTCATTACTGGAGGAGCTGTTTGACTTGCCTGAGGCTTGATGCACACTTGCATTTAACTCCAGGGCTTCAGACCATGCTTACAACTAACTGTTTATGGTCATGATGAATCCATCAGCCAGATGGCCAACAGTCACGCAACATGACACTCTCCACGGACTACATAGCATTTTTGTATTGCTCTTCTTCAAGGAAGGGAGGTGTTGTCCACAGATGAGGGACTTCTTGGCTCTCCTAATTGCTCACTCACGCAGCAGAAGAAAGAATGTCATCTATGAATGTGTATGTTCAATATTGAGACTGCCCTGTCTCACCCTGCAAAATTAAACAGGTTTGGTATCAAGGGGTCCCCAAGGGAGGTTTAAAACAATTCAGTCAGGGTTGACCTATTTCATACATTCAACACAGCCACAAAAGAAATGCTGGAATGAACTTCAAGCAATTTTTACTGAATGGAGAGTGGGACTTTGATCCAAACCCACTGGTGACAACTGTAAAAGTCAGTGCACAGCAGCTATTGTGGATGGATAGGATGACTTCAAATTTCTGTGTATGAATTACCAGGTGTTCTGCAACCCTAAAACTGTCTCCAATCCATGGAGTGCTCAGAAATGCTGTTACAACGGTTCAGCACTTTTGTGTTTAAAAGCAGTCTGCCATTGGCTAAAAGTCCTGAAAGTGTATTTTGGGAAAATGAATTTAAGAAATAATCTGACGGCAAATATTTTGCAATGATTCACTGCTTTGAATAAACACAAGCAGACAATGTGGAAGAGTGCTTAAAAAAACAGCATACATCAAACAAATATGTCTGAAACACGTTTAAGCATGATCAAAGGAGAAACAAAGCCACAGCGTAAACATGATCAAAATAAAACTGCAGCTAAAAACACTTCTCTGATCTCACAGCCAATGTGAATACGCTAAAAATAAAAACTTAGATTTTTATTTAAAACAATCAGCCTCAAGAAGCAAGTTATTAAAGCACACACCTTTTTCAGCCTTCTTTTTCCAGTTTGGCAGTGGGGCTATTTCTCAGCTCCCACATGACACCTTTGCAGCACCACTTTTTCTGTGCCCTCCTGCAATTACCAGCTCTGCAGACATTTCACTGGCAGCAGCCCATTAAACTGTCCTTCATGAGAAATCTGGCTCTTTATGAAAACGACACCTTGGTCCAGCTGCCTCTATGATTTATATGCCATTGTTTGCTTAGTTAAGTAATGGAAACATATTTTGCTTGTCTCAGCACCTCAGGTTGAGAGAAAGCTAAGGAAAATCGATCTGCATTTGTTCTTTTACAAATGTTGCTCTTTTGCAGCAACAACCACACACATCACACACCCCCCACCCCAACAGCAAGGAAAAAAAAGTCAGAAATTGGTTTCCTAACTGAATTGTATTAGCATTTTAATGAAGATCTATAAACTTGAAGGCACAGAAATTACCTTTAGCTGTCAAGACTGAGTAAGCTGAGGGAACAGAAGGTGGGGTCATTTCTTCATTGCTTGACAGGAGCCAAAGGGCAGTTCTCTCAGGAAATGTTTTGTAAAGAGTTTGAACTGGATGCCCTTATTATTGTATATTTACGGTCAAAATGACTAATTTATCAGTTCACAGCAAGAAAATTCTAGGAAACTAGGGAAATTTTATGCTCAGTAAAACTGCAATTGCAATATTTTAATGAAAAGTACTGGAGGGTGGGCTCGGGCCCTGAGGAGAGGAACAAAGCTAGGGAAGATGAAATTAAAAATTTAACAACAACAAAAATAGCTACTCAGGACTTCATAAATACATACAGTGCCTGTCCACTGAGACCCTGCACAGAGAAGCAAGAAGCACTGTCCTCAGAAAATCTGAACTTGCAATCACAGCAAGCTCTACTACCCACAGAGAAGAGGACCTGCAGCACCAGTCACAACTGTGCACAGCAGAGCCGTCTGTCAGGGGCATGCTTGGCAAGGTCGCCAGAGGACAAAGCTTTTGATATATGGCAATAAGAGAACTCAGTTGGTTTGTGGTTTTACATACTCAAATATAGTTTACAAAACACCAAAGCTTTTAGTGATGTTCCTCCAAAGGCCCTTAATTTTAATGCTTCAACTTTCACATTCTTCTTGTTGCTGATGACTCCAGCAAACACAGCAGAGCTCTCATGGATTCACCACTTACAGAGAAGCTCCTCAACAATAGAGATAGCATCAGACCACATCCTCAGGGTGGGATTGTTCTTTGCACAAGGTGCTTGTGGCTATCAGGGACCTAATATGAGGGTTCTGTGGTATTAACTTACTGTCAAATGCTGACATGGAAGGTAGTGTCAGGGACAGACCACAGAATAGAGATCTGATTTAAGGTCCTGTTTTCCAAGTCGTGGGTAGGTGGAGGTGAATGTGTGACTGAGATGTTAGCAGCTATCATGATGGTAAGAAGCTCTATGGTCACTCAATTATGTTGCAATAGAAATTCTCATCAAAAAGAGTTTTAAAGACTGATGATATTTATCAAGTGGTCTGTCTTCAGGTCAAGACAGATTGATGCTGAGCAATGATAATCTTAAAATATCACATTACCTATTACAGTTTCTCCTCAGAAGTCTTCTCTTTTTTAATATTATTTTTCAAAGACTAGGAAAAGTAATTTGGGTGACATGGAAAATTATATGGACTAGTAAGTTTAAGTAAAGCTTCTTGTAATTTCAATTGTATACATATTTTTTTCTTTCTCCCTCTACTCTGCCTCAGTGCCACATCCAGAGTATTGTGTCCAGTTCTGGGCTCCCCAGTTCAAGACAGGCAGGGAACTGCTGGAGAGTCCGGTGGAAGGCTACAGAGATGATAAAGGAACTGGAGCATCACTTGTGTGAAGAAAGGCTGAGAGAGCTGGGTCTGTTTAGTCCGGAGAAGACTAAGAGGGGACTTTATCAATACTTATAAATATCTAAAGGACAGGTGTCAAGAGTATGGAGAAGACAGACTCTTGTCAGTGCACAGTGATAGGACAAGGGGCAGTGGGCACAAACTGAAACACAGTAAGTTCCATCTCAACGTTGGGAAAAATTTCTCCACTCTAAGGGTGATGGGAGCACTGGGACAGATTGCCCAGAGAGGTTGTGGAGTCTCCTTCTCTGGGGAGATTCGAAGCCATCCTGAATGCCATCCTGTGCAACCTGCTCTAGGTGCTCCTGCTTCAGCAGGGGGGTTGGACTAGATGATCTCCAGAGGTCCCTTCCAAACCCTACCAGCTTGTGACTGTGATTCTGTGATAGCTGTAAGAAGAACCCTACAAGGTCAGTCAGGGAACCGAGCTTTGTGTGCAGCTCCAGAAGAGCTGGGAAGGGGGCTGGAAGCGGCACCTCACCCCGCCCAGCCCCCTCCCTCTGCCACAGGACCACATCACCTGAGGCAGCACAACCTTAATTTGCGGTATTTAACAGCTCTACTGTAGACTAAATGACACTCTGAGTACCAGCCAAGGCTTCAATCTCTAGGGAGCGCCATTGACGCCTCCTCTGCCTCGGAGGCACTGCTCGGGATGACTTATTTCTTGGGAGTAACGTTTTAGCTCATGCAGGAAGGAAAAGAAAATGGTGATCTGTGATGCAATTATCGGTTTCTGAAGCCTTTGTTCTAAAGAGACAACAATAGTTTTGATTCTCTGTAATAACTAATTATATGGTGAAGAAAAGTGAATACAGAAGTTCAGTAAAATTATAGCTTAATCTAAACGTAAATTAGATTTCTCACAAAACAATGCTTATGACCTAACCACCCTATTTAATTTAAGAGAGGTGATTATTATCTTTTTGCAGAGGAACAACCAACATTAACACCTCTTTTCCATTGCTGACTATGCTTTAAGGTGTTATGTATCTATCAACACTGTTAATTTTAGACTGATTTACTTGTCCCTCAGAGAGAATAATTGTGCAACTGAGAAAAAATAGTGTCCTTCACAGAACAGAAAGGAAGGCTTGCAGCATATTGTGTCCATTTAGGAATACTTTAATCTTAATTTTCTGTATTTCTTAGCCTCCACGCAGAAAAAAAGCTAAAGAGAGTTCCAGCTAAGAGTTTGTTTCTTCCTCTCTTGGTCATTAGTCTGAGGTTTTTGACATTGATGCTTGGAAACAAAAAGACTGGAAAGCCTGTGCCTTAACTGTTTAACCTGCATCTTTAGAGCTCTGGATGAGTGACAAGAGCTAAATATCAGTCTTTATGTTAAAAAGTGATGTATTGGGGGAGGAAGGAGAGCATAGAGGCACTGAAGACAAAAATTGTTTCTGATCTGGGGTGTTACACACTTTTGGCAATCAAGCTATGGGCCTGCCTTTTGTAAGCTCTGAAGATTCACAGGTGGAGCCCAAGTCCCTGGAGATGCCCAAGTGGTTTATGGTAGATGACCCCAAAACTCAGAGACCAAACCTGTTCCTCTTCTCTAATGTCATTTTCTCAGACTTTCCAGAATACTGAGAGATGTGGGATTATGTCTTGGTGGAATATTCTTCCCTTTTGCAATTTGGAAATTACAGGCCTGAAGGCAACAAGAGCATGCTGTGGAAGCACCATCAGCCAAACTCCTGATGTGTTACAGGAGGCAAGTCCCATGTTCAGTGTGAGAAATTTCTGGGGATTAAAAGGTAAACACATTTAATGGGACAGCCATCAGCAGTATGATTGGTAAAAAACATGAAACCCCAAACTGAACAACAGTGCCTTGGCAAATCAGTCTGCAACATCCATACAATTCTAAAGATCTAAACTTTTTAAGACTTCTCAGACAGAAATTTGTGCACAACCCCACCTCCAGCAGGACCCTTTGTCCATGTGTATATTACTTTTTTTGCTTCTTCTGCCTACACTGTGAAGAAATATTGCCTTTGTGTAAAAAAAAAATAATCTATTTTCAAAACAGGAAGAAAACTTCCCAATTTTGTAGTGCCAGGTTCAAACTGAAGCGTGTGGAAGGGGTTGTGTAGCTGTAAAAACAATCTCCTCCCAGGTATCATGTCAAAAAACTCTATAGGACTCTGCCACCATCTCAATTCTCAGTGCGGAATGATCGTTCATTGGGAAAGGATCATCAGCCCGAACCGGTTCCCAAGGAGGTATCCAGCAGACAAACCTCCTGTAACAATTTCCTAACCCAACCAATCCCCTGTAATTCAATTTCTTTGTTAAATCCTTTCTATTTGGTCACAAAACTGAGGTCATTTTGTCAAACTATGAAAAAGGTTTTGTTGTCATAATTAACTTTTACAGCTAGTGTAAAGTAACTTGACACAAAAATCCATTAAAGTAAGATTAATGAGGGATGGCAGCAAAGACTTAAAAAAGGGTTGGGTGAATGACTGGTTTTAACTGATCTGTCAGTGTAGCCCAGCAACGTAAAATGCAGTAAAGCATCTGTAAGCGGAAGCAAAACCCCTGAGCTCAACCTGAGGCATTCTGTATGATAACATCACTTATAAGAAGCTCTTTCAGTAGTCATGTGAGCATAATTTATTATTCCAACTTAATTTAGCTTCAGTCAATGTAAGGTATTAACAGGATTTGAACTCAACAGAAATAATATGCTAGTTTATTGATGATTTGAAACTTAGTTCTGCTCATTAAAAAAAAAAGAAAAAAGAAAAAAAGAAGAGAGAGCATGTGATAGCACAGGTGTGATGAAAAACATGGAGTTGCTTGAGACAGAAAAACCTGGCAACGTTACCTCTGGTACCACACTGTCAGAAAGTTGTTCTCCTCAAACTCTTTAATTGGCATGTGCTTTTACTCTGAGCAAGGAAACCCTCCTTTTTTTAAACAAAACAAAACAAAACAAAACACTGGCAGCATTTCAGAAATATTTGGTGTAATTGCTGTGACTTCAAAGAATGAAAACCTTCTTGGAGTAACATTGTATCAGGCTAAAATGTTAGAATTTTTTTAAAAGCAGTGAGAGAGGAATTTGCAGTACACATGCTTGTGATACGTAAACAGCAGGAAGAGGAATTAGTAAAAACTTTAGAAAAAGTATTTAAAAAGCAATAAAAGAGAGAAATGCAGTTAAAAAAAAATCCTGTAATAAGTGGGAAAATGTGAAATGTTTTTTTAAAGATACTTTCTACCAACAGTTCTGGAAAAAAATCAAAACCTGCCAAAACCCCCCAAAAACCTGAATGCATGTCAAAAATGGAGCAGAACTGAGTATTAATAATGACAACCCATTTACACAGTCCTGTGAACAAAGCTGATGACCCACTAGTCCATGCAAAATATCTCATAGGAAGGTTTTGCACCTTTCCCTCTCATGGAGCTTCTTCTGCCTTTAGTGGAAGCTCCTCTAGAGAAACAGGAGAATAGGAAACAGAGACCCAAGGGGTGGTTAAGTGGAGATCTGTGCCATGTGACTGTCAGATTTTACAGGGTGTCAAATGCTATCATAGAGATCAGGAAATATGATTAATCTCACTGACATCAGTGGGACACTTTTTACTATTTATAAGGGTATTGAACTTAGCTCAAACGACAGTAAAAGAATTAATAAACACCAATCCTCAGCTATATGGACATACCTACAGATAACATATGATCCCTGAACGGTTTCAAATATTTCATAAGAGCTGTGGAGTTAATATGAAAAATATGTAATCTAATTTTTTTTCATTTTTCCGATGATCATCTGTAAAAAAAGCTCTGTCCCTGAAATGTTATCTGGTTTCTTCTCATACCAACTCATCTATAAAATCTTCCTACAAATCTTGCTGCACTTGCCTGAACAGAAATCTTTACAAACTTACAGAAAGGAAATGAAATTTATATATATATATAAACACAAACATAGGTGAACTCCTTTCCATAATCCAGGAATCTAACAAAACCACAGGCCAAACTATCACTTTAAAAGGTAAATTGGAAAGGGAACTATTTTGTCTTCATTTACTTAGCAAGCTTGTGGCAGTCCTAAGTGCTCAGAGACATCAAAATCTGCTGGATGTGTTACAGGAGAGGGTGGGCTTAAAGATTTACAGTTTAACCCTTCCTTTGGAAGAGATTTGACTGATAACACTACAGCACATCTTGCCTTTGTAATATGTGAAACATTCAGCCTGTAGCTACTGGTGATATGGGTCTGAAACAGCTGAAAGCGGCATGTCAGCTGGGAGTTCAGTTTTGGTGGGTTACTCTCAACAGTCCTTTGGATACAGAAACTTTCAGACAACACTGCTGCTTTTGAGATTAAGGTTTTTAACATGTTAAATGTTAGCATAAATGTTACTATGTATTTTTTACTGTATGCTGTGTAAAAACATTGTATCTACATGTTTAGAAAATCAAATCTAACAGACAGCTATTCAACAGGGATGGATTGATATAAATCCATAGAAAACAATGGAATGGCAAGGGATGGGATACTTTAGATACCACTTTGAAACCTAAAAGATAGGCATTGAATCCCGAGATAAGTAATATAAGTAAAAGGCATCAAATGAGAATTGTTTAATCTTTTAAGCTTTTTTTTAAAAAAAAATCTGTCCATCATATCTGAGAACTGTGATTCTGTGAATAAGGTATTTGGGTTTTTTTTATTATTATTTGATTTTCTTCGACATTTAGTCAAATGTGCTACCTTTGCAAGTGAAAAAATAAGTACCCGTTTGTCTCTCCCATTTGTCCTCTTCCTGTTCTCCCTTCCTTACACCTTGGTCATGAATAAGGCTAAATGATGCTGGTGGTGCCATCTCTTCACCCTTTTGTTTTGCAGGCATTGCCTCATGGAACCTGGGGAAGAACCCAGTGAAGTGGCTCAAGAGGGACTGGAACAGGATCTACTGTGGAAACACTGAGTTTGCAGAAGTAAATGAAGAAAAGATCACCAAAAAAGTTTTGTATCAATTCAAACCCTGAAAAAAATGAAAACTGACTTGCTAGGAAATCACATGCCATATTAAATATACAGTTCTGTAACTAGGTGTTTTCTCTCCTCCTCTGTTGAAAGGCCACAGAAATATTAAGATGTCCTACATTTACAGCACAAAAAGGTCTCCAAGATGTAACATTTGATATATCATAATATTTAAAAAATAACAAAGCTATTAAATCTTGAAGGAATTACCAAATCTGAATTAAACTACAACAGATACTCTATCTCATTTCTTGATCTTACACACTCTTTTGTCACAGTGTATTGCATTAGGCCCAGTCCTGCTCTAGTAAAGTTAACAGCCACAATTCCCCTAAATACAGAAGTCAGAATTTATCCTCAAGAATGGAGCTTAATATTGGCTTCTCAGTTCTCTGCTAGTGTGACTTTCCAATTGCACTCTTGAACTACCTGAATGTATTATCAGTGTTTCAAATACAGTGATGTTTTCACTTTGTTGTAAAAATAGGCTTTTAATACAAGACAGTATTTAGCAATCTAGTACCAGCCATCAGTTTGATATCAGCCGTGACATTATTTAATTTTCAGAATCACAGAGGTTAAAGCTCACTGAACTATAAACAGTTGGAAACATGGAGTGTAATCCCAAGGCACAGCTCTGCACAAGCTGTAATTTAAATCATATTGCATGCTAAGCTGAAAAGGCAGTGCGGGTCCCAGAGGGCATGAATAAATCTGCAGTCACTGATTTGCCACACACAGTTGTGTTGGGATTCTGTAACTGTGCAAATGTGATGTCTTCCTTTAGTGCAGAGGACCTGTCATCTACTGAGATTTGTAATTAAATAACCCAAAGAACAAAAGCAATTACTTAGCCTTACAAGCATTCAGACTGGAATTTACACGATTTCATGAACAAAGAGAAAGGGAAGTTTTGGAGACAGTGAAAGGGAGGCTTTTGAGTCTGCAAATTAATTCAGCTCTGTCTAGCTGAGATTTTAATGTACAGACCAGGTATTCACATACCTGGCTTACTTTGAACTAATGATTTCGTCATCACAAACTCCACTCTGAAGTGGATGTTTCTCCATCTAAGGAGCCAATTATGTTTCCAGCTGGCTACATGCCACATCAGGTGCCTGCTTTGAGCAATCAGTTGTGTTAATTGCAAGCAACACTGGATGCCTTTTGGGACAAGCAATTCACAGTTCAGGAATGTTAGTGTAAAGGGGGTTAGGTTCAGCCCCATTACCAAGAACAAGTCACAGAGTTTGCATAGGTTGAAAACTAATGGTTGTAGCTTTATGGAATAGGGGAATATGGTAGGAACAGACTAAGGGGCTGTATCCTCACACTATTAACTCTGCTGAGCATACTGGGCAGCTCAGCTACTTGATGGGCAGTTGGCTATGTGGTGGTGGAACCCTTCAAATTTTAAGCTCAGCTGCTCTGCCCTCCCACTCCCCCACCTGTTAGATATTCTGATCCAGGCCAACAGGGCCAGGACATTAGCTCAAGAGAAGACTTTATCAAATGCTTATGAATGTGGTTTCCTCCGCATTTGTTGGCAATTTCCTTCTTTCTATTTGTCATAGTGGGAAAATAATAATTAAAAAATAACAACATAGAACTTGTTTGATGTAAAGGAGATATGACAAGGGCATAAATAACAGTGAATGGGATAAATGGATGTTGAAGATATATTTTAAGAAAAGCCATTGAAGAAATAAATCATACTAATGAAATGAGCTGAGCACTGCAGTGAGTAGGAATCAGTATATCTTCCTTGGTTGCACTGGGGATATGCTTGTTTATTATCAGCTGAAGGTCTAACATGTGGTATTCTTTAGTATCTAACTTTTGTCTCAGTACCTGAATAACAAGTTTTAGCTAGTCTATCTATTTGTAAGGGTTGATTTCTAACAGATCTCGGCACTAGCACCATTTGAAAGAAGAAATCTGCCCAAAAGTTGGAGGTGATGAATGGGAAGCTTGGATTGAATCATTAGAGATAGAGGGAGTTAGTGTGTGGTGGGGCGAAACTTGTACGAACCTAAGCCTGCAGGTGCTTAGAAACAGCATGGAGGCTCAGGAAGTGTCTCTAATACCCTTTAGAGGTTCAGTCCCTTGTGTCCCACATGGCTGTACAAAGAAAACTTCTTAAAACAAAGCGATCTTATTTCTCCCTTTACCACAGATTAAAACATTGCCAAACACTTTTGCGTCTGAAGCTGTGAATTTCATTAAATTCAAAGCAACTCACTCAGCACTCTCTATTTTTTTGTGGCTGAAACCTTTAATTCTCCCCCCACCGCCCTGCGGCCAGCGTGCTCTAGTCACATCACACTTAACCTTTGCCTTGGCTTCTCAAAAAAGAATTTGTTTCACTCTATTCATGGCTTCAACAGTTTGGCAAACTGCACTTGAGTGCTGCACTGGGCCTTTATATTGAACACACTAATCTGATTGTTTTTCCACTCTACAAACTTTGGGTCAACAATCAAGCTGCTGCCAGAAACTAATTAATTTGCAAACAGGCCCCATTTTCACAGGGGGAGAGCTTTTGAAACCTATGTCAGCAGAGCTGGTCACACCATGGTGACATGCATTGTCATGGCATCCACTTTTCTGGGTAATTCTCCTCACTAATTTTTCACCACACACATGAACTCAAATTACCCAGTCAACAGTAAATCTCTATTGAATGCCCACCAAACTCTGAACGTGGTGGCCTGAGAAGAGGAAATTGGTATTGACGGGGTCAACACTCATTAAATTGATGGCTAGAGCAGAAAAGAGAAAAAAAAAACACAACACAAGAACATAAAAAAGACTCAGATGTATGTCATATCCCAATGAAGTGGGCTGTAACAGACTCATTCCAGCTTTGTTTAAATCAATTAATATTCTGTGTGTGATCCCCTACAAGCAGATTTCTGCTTAACTTTTATTGAAAAACTGGTTAGTTACTTTTGTGAGCAGGAAAGGACGAATAATTTGGTAGCTAAAAGTCACTGTTTTCCAAGCATCAGAGCCGTGATGAGCTCTCATGGAGATCTCAGAGACCATGGGAAACCTACTTGAAATTGCAAGGCCTATAACACACAGGCTTTGTCTTTGGCATTCTGTCACCTAATCTGAACTTTCCTTTTCCTTAAGCTTATTTGGATCTTTGCAAAAACAGTAATTACAAAGAAACCCATCTTACGCAATTTAATGTGGGTTATACACCATAAACAATTCAAAGTGCAGTCTTAGAACCTGAACACTACACCTGTCTTGGACAAATTAGTTTGTTGGTTTTTTTTTTTTTAAATTTCCTATTGAATTTCATCTCCAGGGCATGGGGAGAGGCTTTCTATGATCTGATGCATGAGGGTAATGTGTTTATATGTGTATCTATAGATAGATACAGTCCTTTTAATCATATATTAACTGAGAGTAGTACAAAAAGTTTTCTGGCAGAGACAAGTGCCACAGCTTGCACTGCTTGAGTTATATACTGAGTTTGTCACCTTCTTTCTGTGAACAGACCATCACTCAATAAAAAACTGTCCATTGCCAACTCTACAAGTTATCCATTGGAATAAATACATACAAATAAACAATACTTCCCAGTTAAAAAAAAAACCAAAACAACCCACAAAAAACCCCCAAAACAAAACCCCAATGAAACAAACAAAAAACCACACAGCTTTCTAGATAATGTAAAATATCACTAGGAGTACTGATAACCAGACAATTGCTTGTGTTTATTATTCAGTGTGAGAAGGGTACAGATCTGGAGACATCCAGGATCAAGTGTGAGGCTTGCAGCATACCCATGCAGATGGCTTTTTACACAGCTCTGACTTCTGGAGGTAGCAGGTGAGACTCAGATTTGTTTATTTAAATCCATGTCTATAACAAGTAACTCACCTCAGTCATCAAATTTGATTCTGAACACCCAAGCAAGATTACTCGATTTGCCCTGTACAGCCAGGTGCACTGATCCGCCACATCTGGCATCTAGCCAGAGTTTGTTCTGGCCCTTTCATCCAATTTCCTGCCCAGAGAAGTCAGAGCCTAGGTGGTGGGAAGGGCTAAACTCTCTGGTCTACTCTGACATGAAGCTCACCAGGGTTTACTGGGTCATTGACCTGATATCACTGCTGACATAAACTCCCAATAAGCTAGCGGTTCTGAGGGACATCATCAATAGATCAATTCAGTGTACGTGAATGAGTGAAGATCCCCTAGCTGGCAATCACTTACAAGTCTCTGTTTAGAGAGAGACTGCAGTCTCTTCCATGTCTCTGTTTAGCAAGAGATTATGCACTGACCTGTTTAGGAATGGAGTCACATCCCACAGTGCTTGTTTTGAGAGCTATGAACTTCTTTCCTAAAACTGTACTGCATGCAGCTGACAAACTTCTCTGGTCTCTGGTGGAAACAGTGCAGAAAGCACTCTTAGCTCTCCCATTATTTTTCATCTCATCTATAAAGAGTCACACTGAGAACTGCAGCAAAGTGTGGCTTCTAATCTACACTCTGAGCTATTTTTTTTTGCTGCGGATATTAGGGCTGACCAAGCTCAAACCCATAAATAAGCCCATGGTTAACCGTGTAATATACACATATCCTAAGTCAGGTGTTCCTGGACTAATTTGTATTCTAACTTCCCCAAGCATATTGTGGCTATAGCTCAGACCAATATGTTTACTGATGCAAGTCTTTTTGCCCCAAGTCACATTTTCTAGAATGTCAGGAGGTTCTCAAAATGAGTAGTCAAACCAGGGAATGTCCTCTTCTGCTTTATGCTTCCTACCCGCTTTTTCCACTTCAGCTTCAAAATACTCATTGGCTACTTTTACCAATTTTTCATACCTGAATGCACCAAAATCCCATCCACAGCACTGAAATTGAGTGAAGAAAATGACCTAATCCTAGACTATGGAAGATGGGGAGAAAGGAGACAGAGATACCTATTTCCTAGAAGGATTTAAAGAATTTAATTCAGACCACTTAATGGGAGATTAAAATTTTTCTGATTGTCTTTACTCATCATCTTCATGATCTTCCTCACATCCAGAGGCACTGTAAACCATATTCTCTAATTGCTACTTGGTGTTTGATTTCGTAATCAAGTGTTTCTCTTACATTGTATAAAGATTCAGGGAACAGTTACCAGACAGGGTGAGTCAGTTCAAATACCTGAGTATCTTCTGATGAGGTATTCAGCTAGACCTATGGCATCCTAAGTTGTAACCTTTTTCCGGTTAGTGACAGTATAAACTTCAAGTAATAACATTAAGAAAGAAGTGATTCTTCTGTGATTTCAGAAATTCTACATTTCTTCCAAGAGAAAATGAGCGGGTTGTAATAAAAATGTATACAGAAAAAAAATTGTTTGATTGCAATGAGAAAAAAACATTTTAAAATTCATATTCAGTCTCTCAAATTTAGATCTACAGACTTAAGGGAGAAAAAACCCTGTAAATTCAGTTTGTGTGCCATTCTGTTCACATTATTATGCCACCGTCACCATAGTTTCTGAGTACTTCCTAGCACTCTGTTAGGTGACATTAACATTTGTCACACATGGAATTTATCACCGTGAAATTATTTATTACTATTCTTAGCAATGAAGATAATGGGAATGGGGGTGGGAGGGTGTATTAACTGAAAAATGAGACTTGCATATATGGACATGTTTTGCTCCTGCAAGGGTCAGAGTTGTTCATGTCTGTATAGACAGCAGTGGGAAAGCGTGGGGCTTTGTCCATACCGTAGACTGCATGATAGGAGACACCAGCTGATTAATTTGGTTCAAATATAGAAATACATATTTTAAATGCAAGAGATCCTTCGGGGGACAGGGGGGAGAGGGGAGCAAACACAAAAGGACAACAAAAAATCCCCTCACTATTTTTGCTGGTAAGGTGGTTTAAACACATTCTCGTAAATTTATGGGAATGCAGACCTGAGGGAGACTTCTTAAGTCTACTCACTGCAGTCCCTTACGATGTCAGGCAAACATGCCATATGACAACACATAAAATCTTATCTAAGTCCTCTTAAAACAGCTAGGCTGCCTCACTGACTACTTGTAACGGGCAGCTTTTTAAAATTTCATTCCTTCGTGGTTTAAGATTTCTAATTTGAAGACTAAATATATTCATATGCAGTTCATGCCCTGTTTTGTTGGAGTTTTTTAATGTCCTTTATTTAAATAGCTCTTTTCTTGCTAGAGATTTATTGTATTTGTAGCATTTATCACCTCCCTTCTCCAAGAATATCTCAGATGTGCTTTATGAAATAACCTCAAAGTACCAGAATGGTTGGGTCCTATCTATGCCTGCATGTCAGCCATTTTCTACATCTAATTACCCTTGGTAGTATGGATTTTAGTGCCTTCTGTATATCTGTATTGGGAATATGTAGGAGGTGAGCTTGAAAGTGGGAAACTAGGAAGGCAAGGGACAAGGCAAGAGGCACAGAAGAGGAAGGTGACTGTGGGTGTGTATATATGGCAAAAGGGTTTGGTGTGGGTGACCAAAGATAAATTATGTATTCAAGAATGCAGCAAATGAACACATCCCAGTCTCAGCAAGAGTAGTTGCAAGAGAACAAATATTAATTTCTAAATATCTTGTCACATTTAATATATTTTATTGGAAAGGTAAAAGTCCTGTAAACTAGCTGCAATCTTGTCTTTCTCTTGCCATACATTCCTCTACTGTGCAATATATATGTATTCCAAATTATGTGTGTATGTTGCCTGTACTGGGACATCTTACAAACTGCCATAAACGGAAACAACATAGTGATGGCTAAAGTTCTGTATGAATGCCAGGAGAGTATCAAGTCCATGTTTCCTGCCTTGGAGCCTGTGAAATTTAAGAGGGCATTTTCTTTTTATTGAACAGTCACTTGGCTTCTATAATTCTCAGCTGTTTATGTAACCGTAAAGTAAAGATTACTAAGGACAATAACCCGAGGGGACTTAGCACAGCTCCTACCCCACTTTAAAAATTAAGCCATGGAAAGTATGCTAAAATAATATCATAGAGCTGGTTTAAACCTATAAAAAGCAAGGAAATTCCAAGCCGAGGATGGAAATCCAGACTGACAGTCTCTCTTAACTCCAGGTCTAGTAAAGAGGGTGAGTGAGGCCAGTATTGCCTCCCTTTTCTGGGGTGCAAACCAGCTTCATCTTAATGCAGCTTTTGTGATTTCATTTCCTTTCAAATCTTCTGCAGCCCAACTCTGTTTTGCTTTTAAAATAAATGTTTATGGTTATTCATTTTACAAAATGTTAACAATTTAAGGCCAGATCCCCTATTCTTGTGCCAGGGAGGATGAGAGTTGCTCCTTCCACTCCCCTAATCTTCAGCTTGAAAACTGCCTTCAGTACATTGCTTTTGCACTGCTTCACATTTGTTTTGGTACACTGCACTGCCATTTCTGCCTTCTTGCCTCCAGCCATGCCCTCAGCCTTTGCATGACTGCTGCTGCAGATGGTGTAGAGCGAGTGCAGCGTGTAGTTCATGAGGGAACTCCCTGGTACCAGGGGAAGCTCCTCCAACTTGTTCAGGCCTCCTACTCATCTTTTTCTATTCCTGAAACAGTTCATAGAAGCAGGACCTGATCTATGCTTTTTTGAAATAACACTAGCTTCAGATGGCTCTGAACAATAAGAGGTAATGGCACATTTAAAGGAAAACAGCTTTTGCCTATAGGCAAGATTCTCTAAGATATACATGTGACATCAAAGCCATTGCTCCTTATAGTAAAGCTGGATAGGAAAAGTTTTTCAACTTCAAGTCTTTTTCTTTTCTTTTTTTTTTTGTTTTTTCCTGAGAGTTCAAAACTACTCTTGACCTCCGCTGGAACCAACTAAGACTGTCAAACCTTTTTGAGCAGAGAAATTCCATGCACTTACCAGAGAAGCCAATAACGTCCAGTGTGAGCATGCACATGGCTTATAACAAAGTACACGATTGAGTCTGGGGCACTGAACTGCAGCTTTTTGAGTCCAGGATGACATCTCTGAGCACCAACTTATTTTACTCTGTTTTTGCAAATGCCTCCATGTGACATCTAGCCAAGTCTGTATTAATAATTAAAAATACATTGCTACAGTGACTGATGTATGGTTCCTTACCTTCTAGATGAATGCCCCAACTACATGGCTATAGAATCAGTCTCCCCTGCTTTATTTGGCTTGATGACTGTTTAATTATTTATACAAAATGAAATGTCTTTAGAAGTCTGTATTTAATATCTTTAAAAGACTTTAAAAGTCTTTAAGAGCTGCTGGTCATTACCTTCCCTTGGGCTGGACACAGTTCAAAGCTCTCTTCCTAGCAGCATTTAACTTCTTATGAAAGGTGGACCTTCTCCAAAAGTGACTGTGTGATCTCTTTAGGAGCTCTGTGTTCATACTTAAATCCAAAAAACTTAATCACTTTGTGTAATGTTGTCCTACTTGTATGTTAGTTCAGGATGATATTTAAATTCTGCAGAAAGTTTGCGAATCTGAATGACTTTTCCTCCATTTTTGGTACCAAGCAGCTGTGTTTTCTGCACCCTGTCAGCTCTGACCTAAGCCTTGGTGTGGGAAAAGCAGTTTCAAGTTCCTGCTCTGAACAAAGTAATCATTAGCAAGAACATATAACTGGATGTCTGACCGCCTAGCTATTAGAGTCCACAGGGTGAGGGTTTCTCTTTGTAAGGTTGATCAGAACTTCTTTTCTTTCCCAGCATTCAGTGTAAGCCCATTAGAATAGTAATTTTTTTACCTGAAGCTAAGCACACTGTACAAAGCAAGTAGGAAAGCAAACCCACCACTACTCAGCAATCCATTTCTTTGCTAAAAACATGAATAAAGGTCTGCAAACTTATGGTTCAAAGCAAGTTTATATAGATCTTTAAGGGAGTACACCTCATCCTTCAATGAAAGCTTGTTTTATTAAAAGTATATCCACTTTAAATATATGCAAACATAAAGCTTTATAGTTATATTTAAGAGGCAAATGACAAATGAAAAAAAAATAATCAAAGGACTGGCATGCCTGCAGAATTTCAAAAACAATGATAATTTCTCGATGCAGATATTATGAATACTACGTGGAAAAGCTGCCAGGACCTTATCACTGGGAAATTAGAGGTAAAATCTTAGACCCTTTATTAGGAACATTGTAATGCAGATTTTTAGCCAATGTTTGCATCTTAGGAACATAGCCTCTCCATTAAATTGCAATGGAGAGAGAGATATTTCAGAAATGTGATAGAGGATTATTGTCTATTTTCTAAATAATTTCTAAAGGCCTCAGTTTGATTCTGACCTTTTTTAAAATGTGTGAAACTTTCTGTACTGGAATGTAATGTATGAACTACATTTAGACTTGAAAATAACCTCACCCTGTGCTACAATAAATGCTGCTTTTCTACTTTCATGCTCATTTTGGATGATACTTTAATTCTAGAGAGCTTGAGGTTCGTCACCTCTTTATGCACAAGTGTCTTCTCCTCCCCATCCTGAGCTCAAAGCAGTTGTGGTTTCTGCACCCTGTCAGATGTAACCTTAGTGCTAATTTGGGAAAAGCAGTTCTCACATTTAGTGCTGAAAGACGATAACCGAATCCACAAAGGAATGACACATTTTCAGCGATAAAGTACAGGGGCTGTGGACAATGGCTGTGCTTTCCTACTGTATAAATCCTCCTGACTCAGCCGTCATTGCTCAAATCTACTGCACAAAAGCAGATTTTGCTTGCATGATTGGACTTTATGTCATCATGACTATCATAATAAAACTGAGGGTTGTGTTATCTTTAACATACTGTTACTCTACCAGGTACCAAGACAGATGGCTATGTCTGTAACCCTTGTACTTTACTGCCTTCTGTATCTGAATTACAGATATCTTGTCTATTATTGTAATAAAATAAGCCAATGAACAATGTTTCTGGGTTACTGGGCAAGCACAGACTGTAGGATTGAAATGTGATAGACATTAATCTGTTCTCAGAGTAACCCACATGAATTATGACAAAACTAAATTTAACAGGACAAAAATCAGATTTGTAAACCCTTTCATATTAAAATACAGATTCATACTACTAATCTTTTATACATTTATCTGATACAATCTGATACATCCAATGTCTACGTCATAGAGCTGTTTATCCAACCTGCAATAGCAGTTTGTGGCTTTAAATATGAATTTGGGATTGGTTTTGTTATGGATTGTATATACAGCTAACATGATATCCAGTATGATAGTAGAAGTTCCTGATTGTAGCTAGTAAGAAACTGTTTTGCTACAACACAGTCTGCGCAGACACATTAAAAATTGATGTGAATGGTTCACACTAAATTGCAAAACCACATAAGAAAATCTGGACCTCAATTCAGACATAATAAATAGCATGGCTATGAGTGAAATGTATCTAAAAAAAACCCCCCAAAAACTCTGTAAATTCAAAACCTGGAGTGCAGATGCAAGCAGCATGTACAGCAAAAGTGGCTCCTCAACTCTTCAAAAATTAAAATATAAATTATCTCAGAGTAACTACAGTTAGTATTTCTGCCTCACTTAAACCAAATATCAGCTTTTTCATATGACGAATTCTCATTTCCAAAATGCTCATATCATTGTATAGCTAAAGCCAAGTCTAAGTCCATTTAAATTATTGAAATTTTGACCTCAGTAGAACTTGGCTAGAGTACTCAATGCATTTTAAAGTATTTTGGTACATGAAGCCAAAACCCAAATTTTCTCTGAAACTATTCCTCTCCCCACATACACACAGCCAACCAACTAGAGGCCTGATTAGTAATATCCGTAAAATAATGTTAGCTATTGTGCCTTGTTAAAACTGTTGAATATTTTGAATCCTCATGGTTTGGAATGCCTAGGACACCTTTCACTTGTTCCAAACTATTGACAACTCTGGCCTGCTGCGTTAGTTCTGCTGATTCACTTTCTGATGGACTCTGGTGTCCTGTGTCAGATTGCCTTCAACCCAGCCAAAAATTAAAGCCTATTCAAGGCACAGTCCTGCCCGGGGCTCTGTAACCACTTTGTGCTGACGTGTGGCTGATGCCTCCACAAGTCTCAAGCTTCTGTCTAACTTGCACCCCTACAGCAATATGCTCCTGTGCCACAACTGAGTTATACAGTGTCTGTATATGTTTTAAATTTAATCACACTCCACAAATCTCAATGTAATTAAACAAAAATGCTTCTTTAAAAATCACTTTTGATTAGTTTAACTCATTTAAGACAAAGTTCTGCTCCAAATAAACCAGGGGTGTATATGCCACAGATGTTGCTGGAACAAAGCTGTGTACTAGTCTTTAATGACTAGATGAACTTAACTGGATAAATGTACATTTTACATACCATTTAGCCACCGGGAGTCATGCTGCTCTGTTCTGATTGGATGATGATGCCCCAGAGTTCGGAAAATGGCAAAGTCCCTGCCCATGAAGTCTGCGGCTGTGCCAGAGTACAGTTCTCCATCTGCGGGAGGACATAATTGTAAGCAACATTTCTCAATTTTCCAATCATGATAAGTCAGAGAAAGCTGTCAGTCTTATGTTTATATTACACTAATAGGGATAACAAGAAAATTAGAAAGCAATAAGCCATATGCAATGTATTGTCATTGAAAATATATGATTAGCCCCACTTTCTCACTGCGGAGTTCAACTGTAACCTCTCTCAAATGAGCTGCATCTACCGACTGCTAGTGCAGACACTCTTCAAAAATATGTTTGGATTCTGAGGCTGGAACAGTGACGGCTTGTGCACCTCTCCCTGCCAGGTGGTGGTACGCAGCACCCAAAGACCTACCTAACTGTAAAGTTACCCTGTTTTGAGCAGGACTGGAGACCTCCTTGTAACCTACTGAGTTTTTGTGACTGTGCTGGGAATTGGAGAACCCAGGTTATTCTCCTCAGTTCAGGTCATCAAGGCCCTTGATTTTTTTATATAGAAATTGTCTTTTGGTTGATCCTTAGTGTGGTTGTTTTCTTTTCCCTTTTGCTGAGCAAGAAGAACCTCTGAAAACAGTACCTTCTACAGGAAAGAAAGAATATGCCTTTCTCCTCCTGGTACCTTTGTAAATGTGATACTGGCAAAGGGCAACAGCTAAGGGAGAGAATAAATGAGATCATTCCCTGATACTTTGACCCTATGCATATCACAGTGAACAAGTGAATTAAAAATTGAGCTTTTGATACTTCAGCCCATTAATGGCACATACATAGCCATGATCATATTCATAATTAGAGTCCCACTGTGCCTCTCCTCAGCCAACTAGAAATGTCATGGAGGAGGCAGAGAGCGACACAGTCTAATCCAAAGGACCAGGTCAAGTTCAATACCTGCCAACTGGTATGAGTAAGTACGTAGCAATGAGACACAGAAAACAAACAGGGATCAAAGATCAACATGTACCTTTGTGGCATTAATGTAGCGCCTGCTCATTAAATTACTCTTTAACTCAAATAGCTATAAACACGTTTTTAGGACTGTGCCCTTCTACACACCTGTGTGAAATGAGATACACTGCCCTACACTTTTAATATGGAATGAAAAACTATTACAATCCAACTGCGATTTTTAAGCTACCCATCTTAACTGGGTCTCCTGTGAAAAATGCAAGTTGAAAGATAAAATAACTCTTTCTGTAAGCTAAGCTAATACATTTTGCATAGTCATGAGGAACTCTACTATATCCCTGTTTTAAAACACCCTGTAGGAACAAGTTTATAATTTTACATAGCAATTTCAGATATTTCCATGGTGGGACAACCATGTCCAAGCATGCCTTCTGTATATCAGTGGCATCCTTCCCCAGAAAACTGACACCATGAAACTATCAACTGAACCTACAGTGACTCTCTACCATATGGTAGTCATGAAAGTCAGGAAGGGTGAAAACATGATAGCGGAAAGGTGTGGAATAGAATGAATTCACAGCAGAGATTAGAAGCAAATAGACCAGTCATGCCCAGCAGGAGGTGTAATCAGAAGTGAAACAGAACAGCATATCATTAATTAACAATTTATCATTCCTCTATGTCATTTTCAACTTTTTTAAAAAGGGGAGACAATCACTTAATTACAGTGATTATTATGTACAGGGGTATGCAGCTGAGATTTTAAAGAACATAAAACCGTTTTGCTTGTGAAAAGGGCTTTGATGCTGTGTTTAACCTTTCTTTAACCTTATCTTCATTTTCTTGTCTTTCAGTCCCTAGTGAGTTCTGAAAAATCGATACAAATCAAAGGGGAAAAGAAAAAAAAAAACCCAACAAGCCCCATTTTGCTTCCTAGTTATCAACAGATCTAAAAGTCAGTCAATAAAGAAAAAAAAATTCTGTATTTAAACCCCATGATTAAAATTAAAACTAATATAGCTCAAAAACTCATTAAAATTTTAAATTTGCAATATTTAGAATTAAAAGGGGGGTTGGCACCTCAGCTTCTAATAATATATAAACACCACTGAAAGTAGCATATCTTCCAGATTTGACTCAGTTCAGCCCAAGACTTTTTTCACACTGCTAGGTTCTTATGGCTGGTATTTGTTCATCAGTGATGGTAAAGTAGAAGTTTTGCCAAGAATGGGCTTCAGCTTGTTCTAAAGGGGGAAGGGTCTGTAGGAAACTAGCTGACCTTTCTTTGCTTTCTACTACAGTCCCTCCAAGTTTCAGTATACCTAGACAACTCCCTGAAGTTTGAACTGATTTGCTGTAGTCATGCAAAAAGGGGATTGTGACTTCTCCTAGATAGAAATACAAATGAATACTATTTATTTTTGTAAGGCTTTAGATAATTCTTGCTAGATTCAGGGTGAGCCTCAAGTCATGTCCCAGATGTGCACATCCTTTGAGCTAGTACTAGTCAAAAGCTTTATGAGGATTTTTGCCTCTTGTCTTGATAGAAGTACATTCGTCTTTGTTTCCCTCTGCAGATCTCCTTTTGGACTGAAATTACTGGTCTAGAAAGTGATTCCTTTATGTCATTAATAGTATTCACTGTGCTATTTCCATTGTCAGTAATTTTAAGTTCAGTTTTCATCAAGAAAGTGGAAATGAACAGTTTGAAAAAAAACATTTCTCAAGGGGAAAGAATGAAGGAGATTAAAAAAAAAAAAAAGTTGAGACTTTGTATTTCTAGCCCAGCAGCATAAAAGCAAGCAATGAGTGTTCAGACCAAGCTGATGGCACTCAGATGTTTGCATACAAAAAAGCTCTGTTTGGGACACAAAACGCTTCATGCTAAAGCAGTAGCATGTTGACATACAAAGAGAATACAAAGAGAAATACATCTACTGACTTTACTAAATAAAGAAGGGATCATTAAAGCCCACAGAAATAATTTTCCCAAGTAACTGTAAATAAGCAGAACAAATCTGTGAACACTTCTCCAAGTTCCTTTGATAGAGATGTTAAAAATTAAGCAGTATACATTTATTTGCTGAATTGTTTCTATTCAGCTTTAAAGAAGGCTGCGTTCTTACAACCAGAAAGTTTTGGAAAGTACAGCAGTGTAAACTTCCTTTCTGAAAGTAATAAAATTGAATGAATGAGGAATACAGGCAAAACCAAGGTTTGAGTGTCCTGATTTGTCTCACTGGTAAAAAAAAAAACCAACCCTGAACCTTATATGTACTTAGTAGCCAATTTCTAATAAATAGGATAGTAAAGGCCTTCCTTGATGAGAAAACCAGTGTATTTCAGATCACATTGATCCACATCTCCTTCTCTGAGGTTTTCTCAACTATCCCAACACAATTGCCTCGTGTTGGACTAATATATTCAGTGACAATTTTCTCCTGTAAATACATTCTTTGAAGACGCTGCTGCCTCTCATTTTTCTCCTGCCCTGGAATATACACTAGTGGTGCCCAGGGACTGCCGAGTCTCTAGTTTTCATGCACTAGCCCACTCAAATGGAGATGGGAATGGTTGAATAATGTCTTACACTATTAGGAACTAGTTATGTTTTCAGCTGGCGTTTACTTAGTGATAACTACCTTTAATGAACAACTCTTAAAAAAAAAAAGAAAAATGTTTGCAGGAGGATGGAATGAGGAATGTACACTGGAAAAATATTCAAACAGTATATAATGATGAACTGCTTGGTTTTGTTTTGTGGGGTTTTTTCTTAATATTGTTGTTTTGGGTTTTTTTAGGATAGATGGAAAGCTAAAGACACTTTTTACACTTCTAAGTGTGTCTTTCAGCTGAAATATAAAATAAGAATCCTTTAATAGCACTAATGACTGTTAAAGACCTTGAGTTACTTTTTGCAAATTAACCTTGGTGTTTTGCCCAAATCCCAGCTTGTGTAATTACATTTCACTTACCTAAGATTTACTTTCTAGTTACAGAGTCAAGAACTCCTCTTCCACACTTTGCAAAATGTCTGTTTAGTGTTTCTGATGAATAACAGAGGTTATTTTTCCCTCATTTGATTATATAAATTACTCTTCTCAAATTTCATCTTCTTGGTAGGTACACTGTGTTACTAATTATAACATTGCATTTTAATGAGTGCTATGTAATTGTTTTAAACAGTTCTCCCCTTGAACCTAAGATAAATTACGGTAACTTGTGAGGAGAAATACTTTTGGCACATGAGGGGCTGGGAGTAACTGAACTGTCATTCAGCTCAGGAAATGGGAAGAGGCAGTCCATTTATATTGTCATAGAATCTTTAAGGTTGGAAAAGACCTCTAAGATCATCAAGTCCAACCATCAGTCCAACACCACCATATGAACTACACCATATCTTGGAGTTTCACATCTACACAGTTTTTGAACACTTTCAGGGATGACGACTCCACTATCTCTCTGAGGAGCCTGTTCCAATGTCTGATCCCTCTTACAGTGAAGAAATTTTTCCATATATACATGTATATATAATCAAAAATATGTTACACACACACACACACACACACACACAAATATATATATAAATGTATATAAAATATGTTCTTCCAGGTGTGAGGTATTTGTAGTCAAGAGGCTTCTCTGGCCATCATGGCGCTACTCACTGCTTCACTCCAGTGCTGCCTACTTCAGAAAGCAGTTGGGCCAAACATTTCCATGCAGTCATTGCTTTGTCTGTTCATTCCCTGTTCCTCACCTATTTTTTGGGGAGGAGATTATTTTCTTGGGTCACCACTTCACCGAAAAATTTATACTTTTTTAAACAAAGGTAGGAGTAAATCATTGTGAACCAGTGGTGAATTTGGTGTACAATTTCTGAAGTATCAGGGAAACCTCTGCAGTAAAGGACTGAAGTAACTGCAACATTATAATCAGTAACACAATATGACCATGAGGAACTTATGAGGAGGTGGAGAAGAAACACTGTTCATGTTGAGGAAGTGGGAATGCTATTTTTAGCTTCACCCTGAGTTTTTTAATTTCAGTGAAGTAGAAATTAATCACTGGGTTTGAATGTTGAATTTGCATCGTTTTCTATAGTGCTAATACACCCATGGCTCTAATTGAAGCCTGATTCAAAACAAAATATCATGCTCAGTCTACTGTTTATTCGGAGGAAAAATACATGGAGTGAAAATTATAATGATAGAGAGTGGGCTGAAGAAAGCAAAGATGTTTTAAAGACACAAAATCTAGCCAAAGGAAATAAGATAATCATATTTGTGCCGGACTGAAAAAAAAAAAAAAAGAAAAAGGAATGTGAAAAGCTAGACGCTGTTGACTTTGTGCAGTTGCATACCGGGTATACCATGTAATACTGGCTTGTCATCATTCTCTTTCTTTATTGTATATTAAAGTAAATAGTAAAGCCATTCCCTTGAGAGTAGCTCTGCCACAAATTCAAGTTGCTCCAGGCACTAATTTATACACTGGACTTTTACACACACATTTTTTGCCTTTCTGTTTGTACAGGGTACAAGTTAGAGCAAGATATGGATGTCTTTCTTGTTTTTCCAGTTAAAAGTGTGTGTCCCCAGGGTAGCTCATCACCTGTGATCATTAGGGGCTTCAAGGATCAGGAAATGAGGCACACTTAGGACTAAATTTCTGATGCTCTCTATTTTTAATAGCTTAATTTTTAAATGTAATGTAAATATAACAAAGGTAAATAGTAGGCAAAGCTCCAGACTAGCAATATGGACAAAGTACTGAAGAAACCAATGTATCTGGTTATGTGTCATTTCCCAAAGACTTCTGAGATAAGAGAATCTGCAATCTTCTGAAATTATCGTTGCCCCCTTGGATTTGAAGTTGTAATAAATTGCTAGAAAGTTACACATTAAGGATAAAGTGGTTACACATGGGCAGAGTCCTTATGGAAAGAAGAATCTAATTTGTTTCACTCTTAATTTCTTCTCAGAAAACATCTTTTTGCCTTTTTTTTTTTTTAAAGGAGAAAGGAGAACAATGAACAAAATTAATTCAATTATATAAGATAAATCAATTAGATAAATTCAACCAATTGGATTAGTTCAATTAGATTAACACAGTCCAGGTACTCTGTACCTACATACTCCATGAAATTAAGTATTACTAATTCAGAAATACCTAATTTATGCAGATCCATCTGTTCTGGCCAGGAGTTCAATTGTATTCACTGTCAAATAGCTCTCTTCAGCTGAAATTTTGTCTTAGGCCTAGACCTGTGGCCACTTGTTCATGTCCAGCTCACATACAGATACAGTTGGGTGATGGACCTTCCTTGTCAGGGAAACTGATTGAAGAAATTACTTATTACTGCTCTTAATTTGCTCTCAGCTGTGCTGGTGTTACCATTAGTGAGGCCTGTAAATCAGGCAATTCCAACTCCAGAGTGACCCAGCTCTGGGGAAGAGAAGTGCTTTGCAGAATCATAAAATCACAAACTAGTTTGGGTTGGAAGGGACCTCAAAGCCCATCTAGTTCCTATCCCCTGCCATGGGCAGGGACACCCTCCACAACCCAGGTTGCCCACAGACCCATTCAACCTGACCTTGAACACTGCCAGTCAGGGAGAAGCCACAGCTTCTCTGGGAAACCTGTGCCAGGGCCTAACTACCATCACAGTAAGGAATTTTTATCTTGTATCTAACCTAAATTTACCCAAGAATAGAACCTTTACAGTTGGAAAAGACCTCTAAAGTCATCAAGTCCGTCAAGTAAACCATGTCTTGGAGTGTCATGTCTACACATTCTTTGAACTCCTCCAGGGACAGTAACTCCATCACCAATCAAGGTCTTGCAGAGGTACAAAGTGGCTCTTGCAATATCTGATTCTTGGTTTACACATACCTTATTTCTCAAGACACCCGGGTCAACTGTATTAAAAATGAAACCTGAATTACATTAGCCTGGAAATAAAATGTGTAAAACAAAGCCTTATCATAGGTGCTGCAAGGAGAAAAAAACCCAGAAATTAATAAAGAAAAGCAGAAGTGAATGCAGGTCTTATTGAATTTGTGTTATGGCACCTACCTACTAAAAGAGAAGCTGTCAGCAGTTTAGGATCATAAGGACTTTTGCCTCGGCCATTTTCAAAATGTGAATCTTCCATTCTAAAGATGTTGTCCTGCGAGGTTGAAAAAGGGAGAAAAAAAAGCAACATTATTTGATGAAAAAACACTGAAAATAATTTGAACTAAACAGAGAACAGTATATAAGATTCATACTGGGTTTTGCGGCTTCAGGGAAGTCAAACTAAGGATCTGGTAAAAGTGCTCACCTTCTAATCAGTATTGTGCTGAAGGCTAGCCGAAAGCACAAATACACATGCACAGCTTATGTCTCATCTATTCTACTTCAGATATAACTTGCATAGCTTCATTGAATTGTTTCGGCTTCCACTGAGAATATGTCTAAGTAATAGTAACTTAAGAAGCTGGAATTTGAACGTTTTGTCTGAAAAAGATAATACCTATTTTTCACTGACTAAACTTCTCTGCAGTATCCTGCAAGTGTATATTAGTGCATAATACTATGTTAAATCCTCTCTTGCGACCTCAAGTATTTAGTGACTTACTGTTTCATGCGTCCTGAAATTAAATTTAACTGCATCAGCAGAGCTTTTGTTTTGTTTTGTTTTCAGTACTATTCAATGAAACTTTTAAATATACAAGCTGAGGGAAAAGCATACAGGGATATAAACTAAGATTAAAAAGAGCTTCAGTCAACACTAAGTCAAATCAAGGTCTGTAAATCCAAAGCTATGGTCTTTTCAGTATATTTAATTATTTTAATTTTAACTGGGAGACCAGATCTGCCAATATGTTTGAAAAGTATGTTTATCTTACATTTTGCACTCAGGATAAAATCAGAAGAATAGATGTTTTTTGCACAGTAGATTTCAACAATCACAGAATAGTAGTGGAGGTTACACTGAAAACTGAAATACCCATTTCCTACCTGCACTGTGGTTAATTTGCAGTGACACCTAATTAAATCAAGGAGCCCCAAAGCTGAAACAACTCCTGCCCCTGACAGTTTCTCTGGTTACTTAGGCCTTTGCACCCAGGTCTCAGTTGCTTATAGCTAAAAATTCTCTATGAGGTAGATGCTGAAGGATTTCCTTTAACCAGTATCTGCAGGACCAAGTAGCTTAGGGTGTAATAGTAACTACACTTTGATACAGCCTCTTTTTTTTCTTATTGACTGATCAAGGATCACTCATCTGGTTCATGAAAATAAATAAAAAGTAACTACAGAAAATATGTGTGAAATATATGTATTGATAGTAGTATGCAACCAAGAAGCTGTTAAAATATTAATACCTTCTTATTGTCCTATTCCCTTTCCAAAGACAGAATCATAGAGCTGCTGTGTAAGGGCTCTCTAGATATCATTAGGCCCAGAAGAACTTGAAAGAAGACTATTGTCAACATAGGGTACTGCCAGTGTTGCTTTTGTCTTGTCAAGTTGTGAAAACGTTCAGAAATAGAAACTATATAAGCTTTCCAGGTGACTTCCATTGCCTTCTTAATGAAGCTTTTTTTTTTTTTTTAAATCAAACCTTACGAGGAGCTTGTGACTTCTGTCATTATGTCATCTGCAAGTATGGTAAAGAATGTGGGTCCTTCCTTTTCATATCTACCCTTCAAGCAATTATGCGCTGTTCCTAAGCTGCCCATTCAGCTTCACTTCTCTAGAAGTCTCAGGCTACAACTTCATGAAGGCTTAATTAACCTGCTAACTCCAGAGTCTTGATATTGTCTTGTGTTCACAAGTAAAAGTCTCAAAGCATCACACAATATTTCACTTTCAAGGACAACTCTCCTGTGCTCAGTGATGGAGACCTGACACTCCACAATGTTGTGGAGGATACAAAAAATATAAAGAACTGAAACTGTATTTGGTAATTGCTTCGGTAATTTTTTTTTTTTGTATAATGTGAACATTATTCAAGCAAACAGCTGATGTCTTTCTCACAAGCCGTGAATTCAAGTGTTTGGAAGCAGAGCTCTCCCTGGCACTCTGCCTTCTCCATCTTGCTGCTCCATACTGAATCCAGGCATGGGATCTGCCTGTGACCGAACATACATCCAAATGGTACTCTTTAAAACCCACTAATTCCATGTTTCTGTAACTGGGTCATGGGTTATACTTTTTATACAGGCTTGTTTAATTACATCATGCAAGCACATATCTGTGTGTGCGAATTACACGTTTTCAAAGGAACATCAGAAAGATGTCACGTTTCACTCCATTTACTGGAGAAAAAGGTGAAAGGAAAACGGTCCGTCAGCAGGATAGTCTATCTGGAGGGTCTTACTGCACTGTGAGATAAAAAGTTTGAACAAAACTTTATGGAGTTTGATCCCAGAATTCAAGCTCAATCTCCTAAGGCATGTTCTTGTAGACGTGGCCTGCCTTATTGTGTTTATACAGTCATCCTGTATCTGTAATATCTTGCACAGTATTAAATTTCTTTCATTCCCTTTGTCTTTCTTCTTATTTCTTAATGGTCCAGACACATTCCTTACTCCTATCCAATTTTCTGACTCTGTTCCTTCTAACCAGAAATGAATAAATAATGAAAAAGAAAACAGTTTGTGAAATTCTGCTGTAGGGTCCATATCTAGATGTTGCACAATAAATAAAAGTGGTAAATTGAGGAGAATGTTAGACCTCAACTACAAAAATAGAAAATGGCACTAATGCTACAAGCCACTATTGAAATATGTTATTATCAATCTACATTTTCTTGGGATTTCTTCTTAGTAGATAATTGCTCAACCTGTACACCAATGGATATTTGATAAGGCTATAAAGTCAGTGGCATGACAGTTAAAGTACAATATATTCCCAAGATAATCCCATGTGTCATTATAAGACAAATAGGAAACAGATGTGGAAAAAAGATTTGGTGTAGGAAGGATCTGATTTTTGACTGTATTCTTCTGGATTATGTTACTGTAACTCTACTGATATTGGTGTGTAGTAGACAAGAAAAAGTGGAGAACTAGGTCAGTCAGAGATGATCTACCCTTCTCCTTGTGTTTGTGGAATAAAACATTTGAAATTAGAGGCATGACAGGGAAATCCCTCAGTGTTTTTGTTTTTCAGTTAAAATGCAGTGTAGAGACATGTATAATACGTTTTCAAATGTATGGGTGAGTACACTGTTAAGTGCCAAATAAATGTATCATGGTTAGTCTGAGGCCCCAAGGAGTTTTGATAAACATGCTATAGGAAGTCTAACCTGTCACAAATAAGGCAACTTGCCCAAATAGCTTTTTGGATGCTGAACTCAAACTGCCTCTATCTATAAACCAAAAATAAATACAGGCAACAAAGGAATAAACTCCTTTCTATGTATATCCCCATCCCCATTTTAAAAGCCTAGAAAGCCATATGACTAATGATAAGGCCTTGATCATACTAGTCACTGGTTTGAGTCACAGTAAAAGATGAGATGAGAAGTCAATGTCAATATTTGATGGCAAAATTTCACATCTTCATTTTTTACAAAAGCTGTACTTGATCATTTTCCAGAGAGTTTAAGTTTACCTCTGTATCAGACTGGAAACTCAGGCTATGCTCCTAGTGCTATAAATTGTCCTACTCACCTAATTTGTACCTGAAAATCTGCATATGGGCAGCAAAGAGCAAGGGCAGCTCTTGGGCAATGACTGAGGGCCAAAATCAATCTGCAGGGAGCTAGCAAAAACCAAGACTCTGATAGGCTTAGTGGGACTTTGGGCTGTGTGAGCTTATCCTTCTCTAGCATAGTACAATGGAGAGTTTTTAGCTAGAAAGAATGAATAGTATTTGCTCTTAGAAAAACATTCTGATCAGTTTATAATTTTGCTACCTCTTGGGTATTACAGTGAATTGAATGCAAAGAATGACCCTGAAGTGAGTCAGCAAATACTATACATAGCTGTAAACAGCAAGAGAAGAAAAAAAAAAAAAAGTGTATTTACCAAATGATCACTGGTTTAAAGTTTTGTGAAGGCTGTTATAAAATCCAAGACAAGAATTTATGACAAAGTAAGCTTGCCAGGCTGAAGGGAATTCTCTAGAAATTAAAAAAAACAACCAAACAAAACCAAACAGTATCAGAGAAAGGCCTTTTTTACCCTACAATGAGTCCAATTTATTGTCCAAACACCTTCTTTAGTTCCACTTTTGGCCCAAAAGGACGTCACAATGTACTACAAACTTTTTTAAAGATCCTAGTAGCTAAAAACCTTGGTGCAGCTTGTTTTGTGTAATTGGTGCTGTGTTATTAAACTCTAGGTTTAAATTTCTTGATGCTTCTCTTTAATCCATAATAAAACTACTGGCAATGAATGACTGTTTAGGTCTAGAAATTCCACAAGCTCATAATGACAACTACTGACTGCAAGCTGAATACCATGATATTGAGTGGTGACAAGACATTGCTAATTGACAAGCCTTATTTCATATCTTGCTATTGAGTAGCTTCAGTCAGCCAACATACCATTAGAATATGTTATGCATACATATAAACATATATAGACCAGCTGTATACCCATTTTATGCATATATATATAAAACTGGTATGATAATTTTTTAAGCCATTTTTATATCTCTGTCAGCAGCTAGCCCATCCAAAAAATGTCTCAACAAAGCAAGGACAAGAAAGATGAAAACACACGCCAGTTGGTTTTGTTTTTTGTACTTAAATCTTTCACAGTGTAGTAGTTCTGGTCTGTGAGAACACGTGGTTAGTTAGGAAGAGCTAACCCACCAGAATGGACAGCACTGATTGTTGAATTTCAGGCTGATTTTTCTTTCCTGGGAATTCACACAGAAAGCAACCCAGAATTGCAGTGCTTAATGTAGCAAAACTTCTGCTGGTCAATGATGACTTAATGTAGTGCAAGCAAATGATGTGAAGAGGCTGTGTTGATGGAGTGTGTACAGCTACTAAGAAATTAGTACTGGTTTAAATTATAAGGCATGGAAGAAGTAGAGGGGTTTGACAGCAGTGATGCTCCCCAGATGCTCTAGTGTAATTGAAGGAACTTATATCCTTACTCTTGTAACCCCCAAACCATAAATAGAAAGGAGTACATCTCTAGGGTATCTTCCAGGAGCTAGCTGATTTCCGTAACAAGCTGCCGAACAGTAACGTGGGTTGGTCCAGAAAGACTCAAAATGCCAAGATCTTAGGAACTATCATACCCTTTGTTTCATAAAAAGATAAGAGTTCGCCACAGCTGTGAGCATTATTGATATTAACATTACCCTTCCTGTTTTCTTACTGTTGTGCTATCATGGAACATTTTATAAGATAAATATATTAAAGGGAAAAAAAAATAACAACCAACCAACCAAACCATCCCAACCCCCCCCCAAAAATAATCCCAACAGTTTTCCAGAGTGGAGCGCCTGGATCATGACAATGCATCAGGAAAGAATATCCATTTGGAGGACTTAAAGGCCAATGGCAATGTCTCTGACTGAGTCAGAAGTTGCTGAAATACTGTGTTCTCTGGATTATTCAGTGTTGGTAAGAACAAAAGAAGAAGCCCTATTTCCGCCCAGAGAACAACTTTCAGACTTCTTAAGGTTTATATTTATCCCCTTTATATAGACGTGCTAATTGGGGTGTCTAAATTTGCTGCCCTAGTCCCAGTCAGCAGAAAGCAACAGGTTTCTCTGCATGACAAGTCAGACCAACTCAAAACTGCAGTTCCCAAGGGCAAGATCTCTCTTCATTGACTACACAGGATGCTTCATATGAATTTAGGTCTGAGCTAAGAGTCTTTCTGAAATGAAAACACTGCTGAGGCAGTTCATTGGACACCTGAGCTTGGAAATAGATGCTGTTGGGTTTGGTGTTCAGGTTATGGGGGTTTTATTCTTTATTTTTCTCCCCTCTAGTATATGAATTTCAGTGAATTTGTGATTTTCCTCTTGCTCAATACAACTTTCTGTGCACACGTTTAATGACTATATTAAGGAAATTTCACAGAGTTTTTTAAGTGTACTTCAATCTATGAGAAATGATTTATTTATGAATTGTGTTACTTTTCAAGAATAATTTTGAGTGGAACAACTGTGCAGGATATAGCCATGTTGTATTGTTATTATATTTCCTATTTCACACTTAATCTATTGAGTCACGAAAACTGTTAAATATAAGGACTTTGGTTTCAATTTTGGGATTCATGCTGTTATGGAACTTTTAATAAGAAACTTTTATTAAAATCATCCCCATGGAATGCTTTATTATTTTTTTTTAAGGTGTAAGTGCAAATAAATATAATGTGAGAAATTATGTAAAAAATACAAATATTAAAAAAAATGTAAATGTTGAGGCAAGTGGTAACCATTGGGGAAAGAGGTGAAAAGTGATTGAAGCAAGAATCCAACTGTTTTAAATCATTAATTGTTTAAAAAAAACCAACCAAAAACCAAACACACAATAGGCCTCTGGCTCTCAGTGTTCAAGCTCCATGTGCTATAGGATTTTTACCTGCACACACGGGGAGCATACTGAGCTTTGCAACACCTTTCTTATGTGTTGTTTTTCCAACTTGAGGCTTAGCAGAATGGAGTTATTGGAAACCCATTTTAAAACCCTGTGGGAAATCAGTCTAAGTGACAGATGTTTAGTAATATGTCATTCCCAAAGAA